>JAZKJV010000370.1:0-153254 GCA_037367405.1 Ottelia alismoides
TGCCTTCGCTCTTCCTTCTTTCCGTACAAAACAAAGAGTCATGCTTCCTATTTACATGTACCGGAAGGCTTTGATTTTTGTTTTCCTGTTTTTTTCCTTAACCTATTTTTTTGCCATCATGAAGGAAGGGGATAAGTATAAATTTCCCCCGGCTTTAGCCGCTTTACTACGGAGAAAAACTTCTATGCCTAGACATTGTTGCGTCGCATATTGCTAATATTTTAGAATGATTCCACACCATCAAAGAATTCTGAAAATTTGATCTCGTACGAACGACTAAACGAAGCAAGAAATTCTCAATGTAAGACCGTACAAAGAGCACTAATACATGCAGAATCGATAGAGATGGATCGGGAACACAGACACAAAGCATGATCGCGAACATGCATCAGAACAACCAGAAGTGGATGAACATGCACGCGAAGGCACATATTTATTCATAGCACAAGCATTATAAGGTGCACCAAAGAGCACCTCATGCATTAACGTCCACGCATGGTCACGGCATCCCCTCGGCCTCAGCCTTACCCTCCGCCGAGTAGTACGGGCAGCACCTTGAACAGGATCCTCGGTACCAGCGGCCACAGCAGCCGTGACGGCACCGCCGGTACACTGGAGGGTACCCACGCCCCGGATATCTGCCGCTGCCTGGCCTGCCCGGATATCCACCGCCACCAGGCCCACCACCACGGCCGTCATAGGGTATCTTCTCGTCACCTACCACCTCATCTCCGACGACCTCCTGCTCGAACTCCGTTGCATCTCCATCCATGGAATGATGATTAAAGTAAGTGTAATATGTAAATACTACAACAAACTTAACATTACTTCTGTTATTGAATTATAATATATTTTTTTCAATTCACACTGAGTATTTTATTCGCTGCTATATATTGCTGATAACGAATTATATAACTATTGTCGTCAGTTGATCTTTTCTTTTAATCATTGCTAACTTACTGTATAGATTTTAATGGAAAATTAACATATAATTGTCATTATATGAATTTCAAGAGGATCAATTCTTAGCTCCGAATAAACTTATCGAAAAATAAATCGAGTATGAAAGCTTACGAGGCTCTTTGGACTTGTCGATTGTAGGGGTGGTGGTCTGTTCTTCCTTGCTCATGGTAAGCACTATTGTTGTCAAGTTAAAAAGGAGGAGAAGAAGAGCCTTCGAGGCCATGGAAGCCATCCTTTTTTATCCTTTGATTTCGTGGTGGAATCTCCCACAACTACAAGAGATTGCCTCGTGTTTATATAAACAAGTTTTTTTGTCGTGGGAACAGTCAACAGTTGAGGGGAGTTATGAATGGCTTATGATTAGATAACGCCTGGAGTTATCCACCTTATCCATGGCCTTAGCCACGATCTCCGTGCCAACTTCGAGGCGTGCTTGAGTTTGAAGTGCGTGTCTTCCCAAGAATGAGAGGATGGAGACATTTCCTCAATGAGCAGGAGAATAATTCTCAAAGAGGACACCTGCAGAAAATATTTACAAAAAGAGGTATATATCGGCAAATGGTTTGCCGCATATCTACCATGTCACCTTTGCTCCAGCAGATGCGGTCTCCGGCATCGGACAATGTCACCGACAACGTGTTGGTCGGGTGTGGGGTGCAGGCGGTGTGGTGGTGCGGAAGGCGTGCATCACAACGGAAGCGAGGACGGGGGATAGGGAAGTGGCCTGCTTGGCGAAGCCGGACATGTCTGGGACTCGGGAGGACAAGCCGAAGACCTGATGGATGATGGTCGGGAAAGAGTGGACGACGTCAGGTCGACGAGGGGGGAGTCATCAGATACGAAGATGGACGAGGAGAGGGGATCGACGATGGAGAGGTAGTTGCACTGGGAGCTGCCAAGGCCATCGAGGGATGGCAAGTGGTGTTTTGTTTAGCCGAGCATGGGTCGGAGGACGGGATCTTCATGACTAGGATCAGCTTTGTGGTTGCTTGAAATTGGATGAAGGTGGAGGAAGGGAGAAGGGTAAGATTGACATGGATCAACATTTAAAAAAAGAGGAACTTAGATTGCTGCAGCAAATGTGACGTTGTAGGTATACGGTTGCCGATATATACCTCTTTTTGTAAATATTTTCTGCAGGTGCCCTTTATGAGAATTATTCTCCTACTCGTGACCTCTGCAGGAAATGTCTCGAGAGGATGCATGTCTTCGTTGTGATATCCCTGTGACGTAGGTGACCCATCGGATGGAGATGGACGACTCTGACAAGGAGTTGGGGATAGTCAGCTCTCTATCAGGGACGTCCATCTCTCATTCGACAGATTCCCTGCGTCACAGCAGATGTCACAACAAACAATCCTGTCGCCTTCCCTAAACTATGAATTGGCATATAAATCACATTTTTAGAGATACTTTTCTTTCTATGCTTTTATTTTCTTTCTAAATGAGGAAGAGCTACCATGAGTAAAACCAAAAAACTGATTCGAGCTTACATATATACTATTATATGTAAATATAATACAAGTCACGAGAAAGAAAAAGTAAGGATATTCTATCTCGACAAAAGACTCTTACACGAGTTTCTGATTGTGTCCTTGACCCCTGATTTTTCTACCCCAAAGCTAAAGATCTCTCCCTTTTGCACCAATTGTCGACGAGGAAGGATTATAGCCACTGACACTATGGTACGTAGTTACGTGCTTTAATCCTCTGAGCTATAGGCCCCACCTCCTTTCCACCAAATATGTTCTAGGAAATACCATCAATACATGCCGACGATACGGTTGTGTTGGATACAGTATGATGTTAATTCAAGATAAACGGAATTCAAACTCTACGGAGAATCAACATGCCTTCATCCCATTTGGTTTTGACACATTTGGCTTCTTAGCACCAGAAGCTATTGAGCTTTTAACGAGGATCCAAAAAGTGATGAACAACAATGTGATGGACCATAGATCTATGGATGTAGTGTTTAAAAGAATTGGCTTTGCAATTCAATTAGGTCTAGCGGCGCAGCTTGTTGCCCGCTTGCCTTCGATTTCACTGTAAACTTCCCATATGCAAATTGAAAACAAAGAAATACATTTATGTAAGTGAACAGGATAAGCGATTGGTCGTATCATGATTGTGTTGGACCCACATCAATCATAGTATATATATTTGTTGTATTTATCACTTCTTTATTTCTCATACCAACCCAACAAGGGTGAGATATTAATATAATTTGTCTCTTAAATCACCTTATTCTGCTCCTCCATCTGAACATATTAGTAAATAATATTAAAAGAGATGGAGCAAATGGAAAGTTAGTCTACCCTAACTCGAGAGTTGTTGATTCTTGTAACTTCAATCCTTTTAAAATGAGATCCTTCAATAACACTCAATCCCCACAAAACTAAATCTTCTAGAAATGGTAAAATTATACAAAACCTGATTCGATTTGTAAGGAAAACTCTTAATTTACAGTCTAAACGAAATGACAAACTTATTTACAACCGTTGAAAATAGAGAAATTCAGAAGCAAAATGATAAATCAAAATACAAGACACATAAACATCTTGTTTTATGTGGAACTCTACTCTCTAACGAGTTGGATGAAACCAATAGAGAAGGCTTTGAAGGAATGAATATTATGTATTAAATTTCCAGGGGGAGTGGGGCTCCTTTTATAGCCCCACAGACGGACCAAAGTTCCATCGCTCATCCATGTGAGACTAAACGTGAGTGGGATAATTGGATTTTGGCATAGTTCAACACTCCCCTTTAAGTTGAAGCTGAGAAAGCTGCAGCTTGCAACAAAAAGAAAAAGTACACAACTCATCATCACTTGATACATCTGAGAAGAATATATGTCTGCCGCTGGTAGAAGATCTCATCGATGACGGATTTGTGATGCTCAGGTTACCGAGACATACCTCTGTCATGTCTAGAGAAGAGTCACAATATAAGAAGAAAGTTCAGCGCAAAGTAGTAGTCGCAGATAGAAACACCCTGACGAAACAGTCAATGCTCGGTGAAGATGGATGATAACAATAGTACTCTGGAGTATCAGTCTGTTAAGCATGATTGGGCAGTAGAAGTCCTGAAGAATATATTCCTTCTCTGACTCACCTTTCTCCCATACTTGATTGAACAAGGAGCATGAACGATCAAGTTGACAGAAACAAAACATGCATTCTGTTATTTTTTGTGCTTCTTTTTTTTGCACAAAAATTTTTTTTTCTAATTGCCTCTTCTTTTTCTTTTTTTATTGGCTTTTTTTCCATACAACTTCTTCTTTACCTGCATTTTCAAACCAAAAATTTAGAATTTCCTCTTTTTTTAATAGCCATTCTTCTCATCTATCCTCACCCCCCCCCCCCCCCCGATATGATAGTAGACATCCTTCCCTTACAATTTTTTCAATTTAAAACAATCCAACTTGTGTATTGAAGCCCAACGAAGGGTTTCTTTAGAAAATTAGGGTTCTGGAGAACCCATCGCCCCATGTTGGGGCTTTCTTATTCTTTGAAGATCTCACACCACCAACAAGAGTCTCGCACCGCCATCACGCATAGGGAGTCCATTAGGTAGCGTTTGGTTCGCAGGTTACCTGCGGGTTAGGGGAGTTTACCCCCCTTAACCCACATCCCCCTCTCTCCCCGTGGGCCCCACTTTATTCCTTTTTAAAAAAATAAATAAATCAATTTTACATCATCAATCTTATTAAAAAATAATATATTATACCATCATATCATATAAAAATTATAAACTACTCCACTTCTACTCCCTTTTCCAAACTTCAATACAATCACATCACAATAACTACTCACTTTTTCAAACTCCAATACAATCATATCACCCCAAATACACTTCTAACCCACCCCAAGTTTAACCCTCTATCCAAACACCAAAACACAAAAACGGGTTACCCTCTACCAGTTTAACCCGCCTTAACCCGCCAACCAAACGCACCCTTAATGATTGGGCAAGCGGCAAAGAGCCATTGCGCATTGGGGCTTTCTTCTTCTTTGAAGGTCATGCGACTTCTACTGCTAGTTGCTAGGTGTGTGGAGGAGCGCCAATGGGTTTGCACAAGAGGATGCATGTGTGGAGAGCCATCGGTGGATGTATACCACCTAGGGGTGTTCATGGGGCGGGTACCCGGCCCATTCAATTATAACCCGCCCCGACCCATCAATATCGGGTCAACGGGTCGACCCGCCCCATTTCAACGGGTACCCGATTCTGATGGGTACCCAAATTTTTTGAATGAGTAACGGGTACCCGCGGGTACCCGCGGGTTACTACAATAAATTTATACATATCAAATGAACCATAACAAAGCACAATAAACAACATGACCGATCATATCTCAGCATATCCTTGGAATTTCTGCCCAACTGCTGTCAACTTCTCCAGTTCTGATGCTTATGCTTGAACTATCATTTTCTCCTGGACCACGGAATTACTTGTCCTTAATTTATCTTAACAAAAAGAAACAGATATTATAGAATGTCTCAGAATCAAAAAGACAATGGAAGGATCCTGCCTGTTCAAATAATGTAATGAAAAACTGCATGATTCGTATCAAACAAGGGCTTGCATAAAACGCTTCTTAACATACATGTTTGAGTTGCATATGCAGGCCAATCGGATCTGAGCAGACCGAAACCAAAATCTAACCCAACTCCCACAACTCAAACATTTTTCAATCCAATTCGATGCATCAAAAACCTAATACAGTACAGTTATTTGTGTGATTCTGGAATTGAATGGATATAATGGATTAATGAGATGCTAGTTTTTTGCATTATGGGACTACAACAAATCCTGACTAACCTAGATTTCATCAGTTGGCTTCTCCAGAAAAACTGTAAAATCTGACAATAATATCAAATTGTATATAAATTTATAGGACAAAAGGGTGAAGATAAACAAAACTCTAACGAGCGACATAAGTTTCTACATTAAAGAACATGCAGATATATGCTTATAAAATATGGAATGGACCTAACTGATCAGCATCTCATCAGTTTAATTTAGTCCGATCCAATCTGTCAATACCCCTAATCATGCCAAATAACCTCGGATTGGATCGACTACTGATTTATCCGATCTGCAAGTACCTCAGATGGACGGTTGTATTTGTCATTTCAAACTTAAATCAAGTTATCCATGCCTCTCTACCATAGACAGTGTAAGCAGAGAGAGCAACAGCATGAACAATCCCCCAACCATGAAGCAACCTTATCTGGAAAATTCACCTTGATAGTTCAAGCTTATGATGCTTTCGGAGAATTGGAACATCTCAGATATGTACAAAATATTACCATAAGAGTCTAAGATAGAGAACTGAGAAAATATTCAGTGGCTGACTACATATTATAGAAAGATTACAAGTCTTCATGAGATAGATAAAATTTGGTCACAACTCAACTTCCCAAGGGTCACAACGGCTTGATGCTCTAGACTTTGTTGTTGATGTACGCTCAATTATCACCGACACATTATATAGGATGGAGGAGTGCTAGAGTGAGCGAAGCTCTATCGGTGATGCTCACGAGCCTAATCACCAGTATTCACAGAAATGTCCCCTGCATTTACATGTCATCTCCACAAATTATTTAAATATAAGTCAACGCATGGCTAAAAAATCAGGTATATAAATATTAACAATTGATGTATATAAATAACAAAGGTTACCTGTTTCCATCATCTCAATATCTTCAGGAGTTTCCTCGACTACAATTGGACTACTTGATTTTCGAAACCAATCTCGCCCGCAAATAAGAGCCTCAACCATCCTTGGAGAGAGAGAGCTACGGAATGGATCTAGAACACGGCCACCGGCACTAAAAGCTGACTCAGATGCAACTGTTGAAGTTGGCATTGCTAGTAAATCTCGAGCCATTGCAGATAAGATGTGAAATCTAGATGAATTCACTTTCCACCAAGTCAATATTTCAAAGGCTTTATTGCGATCTTCACAGTCTTCTCCCAGATATTTATCCAATTCAGTTTTGTTGTCCATTCCTCTTTGACTTGTGTATTGTTGATCATATAACATTGTCATGAATTCTTCAATATCATGTACATCATCAATTTCTCCACCCATTTCATGCCCCATGGTAGAAGATTGCACATTTGAGGAAGGTGCAACTGAGGCATATACCTCATATAATGAAGATAAAACATTCTGCACCTTTCCCTTCAAGATCGTAGCCTTATCATGATCATATGATTGGTCAATTAACCAGTTCACATAAGCCAACTTATAGCGAGGATCAATAACAATGGCAAGAAATAACATAATGTTTATGTTTTCAACATTTCCCCAATATTTATCATATTTTGTCTTCATCTTAGAAGCCATCAATTGAGTACGTGGATCGCTACTTCGGCATCTTCTAGAAAGAATTAGACCAATACCCAACATCACTTGCATGTACTCATTGCCAGTTACATATTTTGTGCCAGATAATTTCAATGTAGCATCGTAGAAGATTTTCAAAAATGGCAATAAGGTGCGGGCACGCTCCCAATCATGTATTCCTGGCAAACCTCTGTTTTTAGAAGATGTAAGCTCAACTACATACTTGATATCGATTGTCTCTAGCAAATCAAATGCTTTTTCAAACTTCACGGAAGACTCCAACATCAAGTATGTGGAATTCCATCTAGTCTCTACATCTAAAGATACAAGACTCTTTGAAAATATTTTTTCCTTCTCGATGCAAGATCTGAATTTCTGTTCTCGATTTGGAGAAGACTTTACATATTTCACAGCTGAGCGAATTCTAAAAATTGAGTCATCTACATCCGCCAATCCTTCTCTAACAATCAGATTTAAAATATGTACAGCACACCTCAAATGTAAATATTCACCATTCAAAATAGTTCCCTTCAAATTATTAAGTCTTTTCTTCAGATATTTAATACCTACATCATTGGAGCTTGCGTTGTCTAGAGTAATAGCCATAACTCTTTCAATACCCCAATCAAGTAGGCAATTCTCCACTGCTTTGCCTATGGCTTCTCCAGAGTGGCCAGATATTGGACAAAAGTTAATTATCTTCTTATGTAAAAGGAAATCATTGTCAACAAAATGAGCTGTGAGACACATATAACTTAAGTTTTGACATGATGTCCATGTGTCTGTTGTAAGAGAGATCCTTGAAGAAAGCTTCATAATAGAGTTCTTGATATCTCCCTTTTCTTTCACATACTCATCAAAAGCCTCTCGTGAGACTGTAAAACGAGAAGGAACTTTTAGTTGAGGTACTGCAACACTACAGAAATGACGAAATCCCTCGCTTTCTACACTTCTAAATGGCATCTCGTCAATAATAATCATTTTTACGAGAGCTTTACGACATTCATCTTGATCAAATCTGGAAGACATTTGTAAATTGGATGAAGCACCTCCAACATCTTTTACAGCTCTTCTTTGTAACATTTCTAGCTTCTCAAACTTATCATTTCCAACAAACTTGTCGCATCGCAGTAGGTGATTGTTCAAACTAGTAGTTCCATGAGAGGGTGGGCATTTGATGATTTCCTGACAATATTTGCACATTCCTCGACGTTCACTTGATTTTGCTAAATCATCAACAACGTAATGTTTCCAGACCCATGAGGATTTCCGAGAAGATGAGCTTTGACTCGTTTCCTTAGAAGACTTCGTAGGATGGTGGGGTATCTCCAAATGAACTGCCTCATTTTGAATTGCATGATCATAACCACGACCTGCAAATTGACCCTCTGTGCTAGAGTCCATTGTATCATCAATACTTGACATCTATTTTTTTCAGAAAAAGAGTACATCATATAACCAACAAGCATTGTTAACAAAGTAAACTAAGAAAATATTTGGTGACAATAACATACATCATTGACCTGAAAGTTTTTGATAACTCTCTCGTATTAAAATCGACGATTATTCTGCTTTAGTTATCGAAAGCATGTTTGTCAAATTTTTGAGCGTAGTTTCCTTTTCAAGGCTACCTATTTGTATTTCAAAATGGAGTTTATCCTCTAAATCTGCAATTTGGAAGGCTCGTATCAATGGAACAACACACAGTAATTAACATTTACTCGGTTAACAGATTTTATCTTTGCACTGTTCAGCCGTTTGTGATGTACTAATTAATCCTAAATTCTAATCAGCTCTGTATGCATTCAGGACATGTTTGGATTGTCATAAGTGATTCCCACGAAATCATTTTCCATAGAATTCTAACTGTATCATCCAATTTGATGCTATAATTTACTTGTTGTGCGTTTGATTTTTTTACAGATTTGTTAATAGGATCAAGCTTATGCATCGCTAATAACTATGGTGTATCATCTGAACTATGCATTCCGCTACAACTAAACTACATAGAAATTGATTTTATGAAATTGAACATGGCCTCAATACCTCCAGTTTAAAATGTACAAATCCACACAATGCACAATAGAAAGATATTGTAGGAGCTTCCACTAGTTCTTTTCCAGATAATTGCAACCGGCAAAAATAACAGTGATGGTAAACAGCCATTCAGAATTTGATCCAAAGATACTGATAATTATCATCTTTCTACGGAATTTGCCAATTACCATTCTAAAAACTTAAAGAATTTGGAAACCAATCAGCACCTCTTTTCATTTGTGAAGTTATGGGTGAGGTGTTCAAATCGATGAGTCTTCTTCTCAAATGCCTTAGAAATCCTGATCTAATCCACGTTAACCAAAACAGCTAGTGCAATATTGTTCTTCACATATTCAGCATCAAACGATAACGTCAATCCTTTACCCCCAAATCAATCAGAACACCAAATAGAACCATCTCAAATCCCCGTAAGAGTCAATTCTTTACCCCCAAATCCAACCAATCAGAACACCACAATCACAACTCAAAGCTAAATAAAAGATACAACATGCAAAATAGGGAAAAAACGAAATCAAATAGGAGAGAGCACCTGGCCGTTTGACGCAAGGCTTCCGCAGCAATCTAGGGTTGCCGCTCAAACTTGTTGGGACAACCCGAGGAGATCGAGACAGAAAGATCGATGTAATCACTGATCGGACGGGAGTGGGTGGGATCGTCAAGACTCGGGAAACCACCGGACTGGAGTGGGTGGGTCTCTGGGAGGACGAGGAACCAGAGAAGAGAGAACAGAGTTGGTGGGACTCGTGGGAGAACCGTCCTGGATACGAGTTGGTGAGGGCGAACGGAGCGTGTTGGGAGGAACCGGATCGCTCCATCGGGTTTCCACTCAATCCAGGTGGAGCACCGATGAAAGACGGGTCAGATGAGATGGATATCCGGATCCAGGTTTCCAAATGGGTACCTAATAACCCGGGTTCAAGACCATCCGGATCGGATCGGATATCCATCCGATCCACTTACCATGAACAGCCCTGATACCACCTGGGAGGAGTACTTGATGTTGACGCGTGCGAGGAGCCACATCCAGTCGACTCTTAGACCTCATCATCACCACCCAGTCACGGCTGAAAGAGGGGATGTTTGTTTGATGATCACAACCAACAGATGAGGAGTTCCTCGTTGGAGATCTGGAGCGCCACCACCTAGATGTGGTTTCAAGAAGGCGCCGTTGCCTAAAGAGTTGTGCGCAGACTCATTGGAGATTTGGGGCACCATCACTGCTCTCAGGGCCAGGGTTGTGTCGATATCAAGAGCTCATCCTCTGATTTCATCTTCTTTCAACGTGTAGAACGAGTAGAATAGTAGGGATAGAGGATGCTTCGCCATGAAATCTCCATGTGTTTTCCTAGAGCGAATGTAGGGTTCTGCAGTGTCGACTCGAAGCCCTAGATCTCGCAGGAGATGGAAGATCTAGATGCAATCTTCAGTGTCGACATGATCTTGCAACACACGATCTTCAAAATTGGAACTTGTGCAGAGGAAAATACTCCAAAAATTTCCAAGAACGAGATAAATAATAATCAAATTTATTAAAAACTCTCAAAATCCACTTGCTCTGATACCATGTTGAAAATAAAGAAATACAGAAGCAAAATGATATTCAGAACGCAAGAAACATAAACATCTTATTTTACACGAGACTCTACTCCCTAAGGAACCAGATGAAACCACGGGAGAAGACTTCAAAGAGTAGAATATTCTGTATTGAATTTCTCAATAAGTACAGGGAGGTGTGAGATCCCACGGACAAACCAGAGTTCCATCGCTCATCCATGTGGGACTAAACAAGAGTGAGTAAGTCCTGGGCATTCACTTTCACTATAAATTTCTTTAAAAAATCACCTTCGCCTGCTTTCAGAACTCAACAGTGCATATGCAACTTCGATACAAGTGTTTCTACAAGTTTCTACAAAAATTGACAATATCTCCTCCATCTGTTGCGCACAAAAATGAACAATAAAGTATTGCTAATGGAACGAGCTCTTACACGAGACAAAACATTTTTTCTGCAAATGACCTAAAAACTTCAACAAACTATTTGGAGGACACACATAAATGTGTTACAACTATACAACTTCTGTGCGCTTCAGTTTAGGAAGAAAGCACCTACTTGGTTTCCGGAAATAGCAGCCTTCTGCTTTCAGGAGCTAAGCTTCCGTCTCCAAAACCAGATCTCTGCAAACCTGCTTCTACTCACAAAAGCATCTTCATTGATTGCTCGGTTAATCCAGATTCTACTCTACACGGTGTGCAGCAAACCCAACATCGACAAGCAGATTCTCCTCCTGCTCCATTGGTACATAGTATTGACACACCAAAAGTGACATTCCGATAGGAAACGAGCGGGCAGTGGGTTGGAGATAGATACAGCTAAGGTCATCCTTCATCATTCAGCATCAGCTGATCCTTGAGAGCATGGTCGATGGCCTTCACCTTCTTAGCATTCTCACTGTTGATCAAAGTTAGCTTTGCCATGGATGATTTCAGTTCTAAGATGTTAGCATCAGGGACCTGATTCCTCCTTCCCTGAACAAGCCTTGCGGTCGCAGATACATTACCTGACGACTGTGTGTATCTTCTCAGCCTTGCCTTCAATGCTTCAACAGAGGAATGCAATGAATCCATTTCTGGACCTGCTAGCCTCTCTGCAGTAGATGCATAAAAAGAAGTCAGGAATTGAGAAACATCTACGGACTCATTAGCCGAAGGTGAAGGCAGCATCACCTAGTTGGGCCTTGAATTCACGTTCAGCTCTAGACAGAGGCTTTCTTTTCACTCCAGGCAAGGACCTGAAGTTCTGTAATCGTCTTTCTAAAAGCATGTAACCATTTGCAGCTCGGTTTACACGATCAACCATGGCTTTCTGCTTGATAACAAATTCGGAAAGCATTTTATGAACATCTCGTAAACGAGTGTGTTGTATATCAAGGATGGATTTCAGATGTTCTCCATGATGTTTAAGTTCGAAATAAACCTGTCACAGATATACACCACGTCACTTGATCGTCATCGTACATTGCTGCTATTACTTATTACAAGAGATTATTCATAAACAAGACGCTGCAGCACTCATAAATGCATAAATAACATTCTGGAATAGGTTGAATTATGATTATGTAAATTCAAACTTTACGGACCATATGAAAAGAAAAAAATAAATGAAAGCAGCTTTTTACCTTGTGCGCATACTCCACGTAATGTTCATGGAAAAGCTTTGTATACTGGTGAAGAGCTGATCGGCCTTCTATTGATTCAGCAGTTAGAGAGCGTAACCTGTCAGATTCCGAAACAAGAACTGCCTTTGGACCACCGAGGATTTCTCTACTGATAATTTCTGGAGTGGCGTCAGAATCATGAGACTTCAAATCAAGGTCAACTTCGAAAAGAGGAAAGTCATTCCATTGTTTCACCTCTAGGAGAATGCAATTATAACCAGGCGTAACTGCAACAACCCGAGGGACGCCCAAAGGATCTATCAAGGCAGCAAATCCACAAACAACCGGGTTAGAGGTTTCATTGTCGCAGGCCCCCAGAATAGGATACACCGTGGGAGATTTTGGTGGGCCGTTTGCTCCCAAATTAGGAGCAGAAAATGGAAGAAAATGTAATGTTATTAAATCTATTCCTCCATTATGGATGCAGTAAATTCTCTTCGAGACAATGGGATCAGGAAATAGCGAAAATGAAGCATCTTTTAATGCACTCTTTGGCAAGGCAAGATCTACAATTGCCAAGCTTAGTAAAGGTGGTGGATTCCCCAGCCAAACACTGTCTGGACCCTCCTGGCTGAGCACGAGATCCACATTCTCGGTATCATGTGGATTTGATTCACAAATCATGGCAGTTCCTAATATGCGACCGTGAGAGTCAACCCGAATACGTGGAGAAGCACCAGGAGTCCAAAGAGGTTGAACTTCATCTGCCAAAGCATCAATCTGCAATTGCCCATTGCTCCAGGCTATCACAAGAACCGAGTCTTTTCCAATTGAACTGTAAAGGAAGCCCACAGCTCTGCTGTTATAGTTCACACTCAAATCAGCGTTGTTTCCCATGCAGTGAGATACCTTGCAGAGAGGTCCCTGAATATAACAAAGCAGTATTTATGATCAGATACAAAGGTGGAGAGAATTATTTAAAAAGATCTAATAGGCGATTGGGATAGTTGGCTTGCAATGCATTCTTTTGCTTTATCTTTCCCCCTCCCTGTGGTTGGTTTCAACCTTGCTTTCGCTCATAGGTGTTCACAAACATCCATCGGTAGCTGACATAGGCTTAGGTCTCAATTGAGATATATGGTCTCTGGGCTTTCTTTGGCAGTGGTCAAAAACCCGTAAAAGTGGGACGCCTATAGCCTGCCAGTCAAGAAGACGCCGGCTGTCAGTTTCCAAGTGCGCTTTTTTGATATTAGCCTTAGAATCATAACTAACTCATGCAATTATACCTCCAAAAGCAACTTTCTTGCCTTGATAGTACGAATTTATAGGGATATTCATAGCTTGTATATATTCAAGTAATTCACCAAAAACCGCTACGAGGGCTTGAAATATTTCATTTCCATGTTTTATACTTTTAGCAATGTTGCGGATCGTGGAAGCAAAACACGCATAAACGAGATTGTTGAGATATTTGTTATCTTTATTATTTTTTCTTGTTTTCTATTACTTTTGTCTTGTAATTTGTCCAATAGGTTCCTCTCCTATATAAGAGAACCATAGGATCCCTCATTATTCAGTTTCTTCTTTTCCATTTACATGGTACTGGAGTGACGATCCTAGACCGGAGTTTCCGTATCCCACCAAAACCTAACCCTACCCCTCCCCCCCTCCGGGCCACCGCCAGTCACCCACAGGTCGACGTGCCCCCCCTTCCCTTCGACAGCCACCTAGGCAGCAACCTAGGCCACCCGGCCCTCCAGGTCCCCATGCACCTCCCTTCCCTTCGACAACCACCTAGGCAAGGGCCTAGGCCCCACCCGACCCTCCAGGACGTCGCCCCTACACCCTTAGGCCGTTGCCCGACCTTCCCAGGCGGCCCAGGCCACAGTCCAGGTCAACGCCGGTCGCTGCCTAGGGCTCCCAAGCCACCGTCGGCTGTCGCCCAACCTTTCTCGGACGCTGTCGGCCCTCCCATGTGCCTCTATGCACCTCTGAGATTCGATCTGTGGTCTGATTCAGTCTGATTTTGACCGTGTGGAAATTCATGAAACGAGAAAATTGTATTCATCGTAGCCCTAGAGCTCTCTTATATAGGAGAAAAATTTAAAGGAAAAATTACACAAAGTGGATAGAAATTTATAATAAAGACAAAGAGATAATAAGTATCTCAACACTCCCCCTCAAGTTGGAACATATATGTCAATCATGCTCAGCTTGGAACAACAATGGTAAAAAGGTCCTCTCGCAAGAGCTTTGGTAGACATGTCTGCAATCTGATCGCCTGAAGCAACAAGAGAAGTGGAAATAAGCCCCTTCTGGATCAAATCACGGGTGTAATGACAGTCTACTTCAATGTGTTTTTCCCTTTCATGGAAGGCTGAATTATTAGCTATGAATAGAGCTGCTTTATTATCACAATTGAGATGCATAGGAAGAGGCACCTCAATAGTTAGGTCAGTTAGGACGGACTTGACCCACGTCATTTCATTGCTCCCTTGGGCCATGGCCCTATACTCCGATTCAACGCTAGATCTAGCTACAACCGTCTATTTCTTGCTCTTCCATGAAACCATCGAGCTACCAACAAACATAGTGAAGCCTAAGGTGGACTTCATGTCCTTAGGGCATCAAGCGTAATCCGCATATGCACATCCAATAACTATGAGAGATGTATCTCCTCTGAATAAAAGGCGTGCACATGGAGAAGACTTTAGATACCTCAAGATCATGCTAACTGCATCCATGTGAGCATGTTTGGGTTGCTCCATAAAGTGGTTGACTCTGCTAACAACAAATGAAATATCCGACCTGGTAATAGTAACATATAACAGCTTCCCTACTAGCTCTCTGTATCGTCTCTTATCCACCTCCTCAGAGACATCATCATAGAGCCTAGCATTGGAATCCATTGGAGTAGTAGCAGGTCTGCATCCTGTCATGCCTATCTCAGATAGAAGATCAGTGACATACTTCCTTTGCGTCATTACCATCCCATGTTGATTCCTAGCAAACTCTAGGTCAAGAAAATGATGCAACTTGCCAAGGTCCTTGGTCACAAACTGTCATCCAAGGAAATCCTTAGTTTCCTGAGTACCATGTTCATCACTGTCAGTAATAACTTAAACTAGAATAGCAATGGTACCACTCTGGGTTCTCCGAACAAAGAGAGAGTGATTTGCAGTAGATCTGACAAATCCCTTCTATTCAATAAACTATGAGAGCTTCAGAAACCAAGCTCTCGGACTCTGCTTCAGGTCATATATGGCCTTGTGAAGTCGGCACACCATAATAGACTCCCCCTCAGCAGCAAACCCTGGTGGCTACTGCGTGTAAACTTTCACCTGCAGGTCTTCATACAAGAACGCATTCTTGACATCCAATTGAAAAAGTGGTCAATCGCGTATCCCTAACGTAGAATGACGTGCTACTAGAGAGAAAGTATCCTGGTAATCCACCCCAAAGTTTTGGGTGAACCCACGAACAACCGATCTAGCCTTACCTATCCACAGTACCATCCGCATGGTGTTTTACAGTAAACACCCACTTAATGCCAACAACATGGGCACATGTAGGAGCCTCTACAACACTCCATGCACCACGAGATCGTAAGGATGCCATCTCCTCCTCCATCGCCAGATGCCACTCACTACTTTATAATGCCCCTTGATAGGGTCGTAGTATCTCCAAAGCCTACAGTCCCGCAACAAACCTCTGAAAATCCTTGGAGAGACATTCCAAGGAAACATGGGAAGCAAGAGGATGCATAGTGCATGCACGCCTCTGCTTCTGTAAAGCAATAGGTACATCAAGGTCCTCAACACTCACAGAAGGTGTATCATCCAAGACATCTTGCATTTCAAGCTGCACACGTAAATCACCAGTGCCATTAGAAGAACTCAAATGCTCTAACCATACCTTGGGTGTGTTGGATGATAGGAGGAGGCACATGAGCACGGGGTCGACGCTGGTAAACCTGCGGAAAGAAAGTAGGCATGGTAGGTGGTGGAGGAGGTGGTGGAGGTGACAGTGGAGGAGAATGTGGTGGTGGTGGTGGTGACAATTGTGGTGTAGTGGAGATCGGAAGTAGAGGCATATAGACATCTTCTCCATCCTATGAAAGAATGAACTTGTCACCTATAGGTGAGAAATACAAAGGCTCAAAGAAGGTGATATCTGCATTAATATAGTACCTTCGTCGAACAGGGTCGAAACAACGATATCCTTTTTGGGTCTTGGAATACCCAACAAACACATACTTGACAACTCTAGGAGAGAGCTTGTCAAGACCAGGAGACCCTGATGAACAAAAGACATTGAACCGAAGATACGAGGCGTAAGTGAGAAAAGATCTGTCTCGCCCCCAAAACAAAGAGGACATACACTTTACTAGGTAACAAGCAGTTAGAACCATGCCCCCCCCCAATACGAATGAGGAGCACGGCTCTGAATCAAAAGAGTCCTGGTAACATCCAAAAGATGGCATTGTTTTCATTCAGCCACACCATTATGTTGAGAAGTATACACACAAGATGTTTGATGCCAATACCATAAGATTTAAGAAATTGGGAAAGCTGAGTACTATAAAATTCTAGTACATTATCTGAACATATAAACTTGACATTTGCTGAAAAGATATTCCTTACTTCATTAATAAAGGACTGAATAACATGACTAGTATCAAACTTGTTCTTACGAAGACCCAAGACAATCTCAAAAACTCATCAATTGCAACAAGATAAAACCTATAACCCTGATGATTTGGGATACGACTGGGACCCCAAATGCCAAAATGAATTAATTCAAATAGACTATGACTACTTCGACCCTGACGACTCTGGAATGTGGACCAATGATGCTTCCCAAGCTGGCAAGACTTGCACTGAACAGTAGAGCGAGGAGAAATTTGTAGAAGAACGTGACACAGCTTTTGCATAGGAAGATGAGCAAATTGAAGATGCCATACATAGGGAGAAATAGATCTAGTGTGAAGAGAAGAGGCGCCAGTATAAGGAGATTGTACAGTCTATAGAGACCTCCTTGCTCATGGCCAGATCCAATCACCCTGTCCGTAAGAATGTCTTAAAACACAAGAGCAGAAGGATCAAATATGGCACGACAATGTAAATCCTTGGTGATTTGACTAATTGATAGTAAATTCATAGAAAATTCAGGAGCATAAAGAACATTTCTAAGTCGCATTGCGGGAGTTAACTGCACCTCCCCCTGAGTCCCTGACCAATAATGGGAGAGTGTGTCCCATCTGCTATCACAACTGAGCATCCGGACTGAATCGGACTGTAAGTACTAAACTATCCTTTGTCACCACAGAGATGATGGGATGCTCCTGAATCCACAATCCATTCTGATAAATCTGCCATGTAACAGCTAATAAGAGCATAAGCTATACCTGAAGTGGATGATGATTCTAAGGCAACTACCTCTGAGGATCCTAAAGGAGAGCTGGTTGACCCGAGAGTAGGCATAATATCCCTGAGTCGTACCACAAGTTCATCAAATCTATGATCTGAAGCAAATGATGGACTCCCAACCTACTGAGTGTGCTCTGCAACACGAGCTGAAGCAGGAAACCCATACTTAGAGGAGCATGTTTTCTCAGAATGGCCTGACCTGTGGTAGTAGGTCCACGTCTGACGGGGTCGACCACCCTCCCCGACCATGGTTAGGCCCCCCTCTACCCGATACGGTGTAGGACCTCCCCTGTCATGAGATGCAACCACGGTTGAAGATGTCTGATACTACGAGGTACCACTAGCGGATATAGAGAGCCTACTCAATCTGCAATATGCCTCCTCTATCGGAGGTAAGGTCACATCAATAAGAATCTGGGCTCGATCAGCATCGTACTCAGGATCAAGAGCCGCTAGAAAGATCCCATACATCACAGAGTCTCTATAATCCTTGAGTTGCTCTGTCGTAGCAGTCAAGGGAATGTAACCATGAAGTTTCTCAAGCATATCCCTTAAAGAAGTGTAGAGGGCATGGAGGGGGCGACCATTCTGCTTCGATGTAAAGATATCATGCTAGAGTTGTAGTATCTTCGACCCATTCTTCGCCAGAGAGTATGTAGGGGCGAGAATGTCCCACATAACTATTACAGTAGGTTGAGTAAGTATATCATTAGCTATCTCTGTTGATACAGTCCCAGATAGCCACACGTATGCACATGCATCGTCTGCCTCCCATGAGGCATTTACCCCAGTCTTGTTACTTGGCTCCTCCGTCGTGAGGATGTGCTTCTTGCCATTGTACTACATTAAACTCATGAACAACATGGCCCACAGTTTATAGTGTGTTCCATCCATCTTGACGATGGAGATGAAACATCAACTTTGTTGTCAGACATGATGACAACAATCTCCAAGACTGGGTCTGCAACAAGAAAGGCATGTGTCTACATTAACACACGGGAAGATGGTTGTGGGTGTAGACTCATACCACAACCTCTTCCATTCTTTAGAGGCTCCTTTGGGTAACTAGGGTGTTTTAGATGATTACGTCAAACCCAAGAAATCCAAGAACGAGCCTAACTAAAGACGACAACATCTACGACGGGCAGGAGATGGCAGGCAGGAACAGCTTGCGGCGGCGCAAGGGCAAACCAGTGGTTGGCAGGGGCAACAGCCGCTACATGGCTGCGACTCGCATCCCTCAAGAAGTGGGCAGCAACAGCGGCACCTGGGAGACGGCGGTGCGGGACGCATAGGCGACACAAATGGCGCAGGTTGCGTGGGAGCGCGGGTGACACGGAGGAAATGGGCGACTGCAGCGAGCAGGCACGGGTGTGCACACTAGGGTTTTTGGTGGGAGGGCTTTAGGACACGGGCTCCAGTCTAGGACAGTCGCTCTGATATCATGTGGAAAATCGTGAAATGAGAAAATTGTATTCAACACAGTCCTAAACCTCTCTTATATATGAGAAAAGCTCAAAGGAAAATTTACATAAAGTGGATAGAAATTTATAATAAAGACAAAGATAAATATCTCAACAGGCCAGAAAATGTGATTTCAACCATATAAATCGTGTTTTCCAACCCTAGCGAGCTACGAAGATTGACGAGGATGGTTGTATGAGTCTACACGTACAATCAATTCTCATTATGTTCACGTAGACTCATTCATACCGGTCTGCTCCCCAGTTGAGTTCCTTCTTTGATCGTTTTACCATCATGTCAGATAATAAAGGTGACATTTTTTCATCTGGAGCCTTCAAGGGTCCGGCTCCCATCACAAAGATGGATGAGACCCCAACTATGAGTTGGGGTCCACATAATTCCTCACCCTCATGTAGTGGAACAACAATGAGCACATCTTGACAGATCCAAAGCCAACGGATAAGACGGGGGCAAATGCTTCTTGGAAGCAAGATGACACGTATGTGCATATGTGGGACCCTCACCACGGAGATAGCCAATGATATTCTGAACCACCCCACCGCCAAAGCGATGTGGGATACTTTGGCTTCCACCTATGCTCAAGCGAAGAATGAGGGCAAGATTCTTCAACTACAATTTGATATCTACAAGGCCAAGCATGATGGTCGACCTCTGCATGTGTACTACTCTTCGCTCTGTGGCATGTTCGAGAAGCTTCATAGTTATATGCCTATTATGGCATCTCTCGGGCAGCAGAAGTCTTATAGGAACTATACAATGGTTGGAGTTTTCATGGTCGGTCTTGATATAGAGTATGATGCAGCGCATACACAGCTTCTCATTGGGGCTACCATACCACCCATGGAGGAGACCTATAGCCTTCTCAGTCGGATTATCATGCCTTCTGGGGCCACCTTTCAGCTTTCTTCAGCTATGGTCGCTTCTCGTGGCCGAGGAGGGCCAACCTAGTCTATAGGACGCGCCTCTCGTGGCAAAGGCGGTGGACGTCTGCGTGACCCTTGCACATTCTGTCATCAACCGGGACATGCAGAGGATACATGCCACCAGAAGCATGGATATCCTGCTTCTGGTCGCGTTGCAGAACAGATTGAGTTTTCAGAGACTCCAACTTCCCAGACCGATCCACGCCTGAATGATATTGTCTCTCGTATTTGAGAGATCATGACTTCTACTGCTGGCACCACCACTACAGATACCGGAACCACAGTCATAGCTTATTTGAGCTCCTCACGTATCACGTATGCTTTTACTGGTAGTATTGGTGCAGACATGATGAAGTGGATTATGGACTCTGGTGCTTCACACCACTTGTATGGAGATAGAACGAATCTGAGGTCCTACAAGACCATACCACCAGGCAGATGGGTTGTCATTGATAATAGCTATCACTTACCCATTACAGGACAGGGGGAGGTGCATTTGACGACATCCATGCGCCTTCAGAATATTTTATATGCTCCCGACTTTCAGATGAATTTACTTTCCATTAGTAAGATTATAAAGGATCTGCCTTGTCGTGCCATTTTTGACCCTTCGTCTCTTTTGTTTCAGGACATACTCACGGGCAGGGTGAATGGATGTGGTTATGAGCAGCGAGGGCATTACAGATTGGTCCAACCTCCTCATACTAGTCTCGCCATACTTGTGGCACCTTCGTTTCGGTCACCTTCTTCTGCAGAAGTTGTGTCATGTTCTCCCTCAGGTCTCTACGAGATCATTTTTCCAGTGTGAGGCATGCTAGCTTGGGAAGCATCATTGTTCCTCATTTCCATCCCATCAGAGTCGGAGCAGTTCTCTGTTATTTGAGCCAGAACATTTAGACATTTAGGTTCTGAGTCGTGTTCCTAATCACCAGAGATGTTGTTTTTATCTATTTGTTGTCGATGATTTTTTCTCTACTTTCCTCGGTCTTCTTATTTAAGAATAAGTCTGAGGTTGGATTTGTGATCAAATATTTTATTAATAAGATAAAGAATATTTTTTCAACAAAAGTAAAATACCCTCGTTCTGATAATGCCTTAGAGTTCTACACTTTACAGCTTTCTAAGTTCCTTAAATCTCTTGGCATTGTTCACCAGACCTCATGTGCTTATACTTCCCAGCAGAACGATGTTGCTGAGCGCAAACACCATCACTTGAAGTGAGCAGAACCTTGCTGAAACAAAGCCGTGCTCCTTACGCTTACTAAGGAGATGTTGTCCTCATTGCATGCTATCTAGTGAACTGCATGCTCTCGTCTTTGTTGGGAGAGAATATTTCTTACTCTATTACGTTTCCTGAGAATGATCCTTTCCCCCTTGCATCTCGTGTGTTTGAAAATGTTGCAATTGTTCATGATGTCTCTCCTGGTCGTGACAAGCTGTCTCCCATAACTGTCAAGTGTGTTTTTGTTGGCAACTCTCGTACCCAAAAGGGGTACCACTGCTTTGATCTGCTCAGGAGGAAGTACTTTGTCAGTGCTGGCGTCACTTTCTTTGAGTTTGTCATGTATTTGTCTCCTACAGGTGACAGACTAGCTCCGTCTGACTCTGATGCTAGGATCTACATGCCTCCACCTCATACTATCACACCTCCACATCCACCACCACCTACACATGTCCATGTGGCGCCAACTTCTACTGTGACTTTGTTTTTGACACGCATTTTTACTCGCAGGTCTCACTCGGTTCCCCCTGCTCACAAGTCTTGCTCGCCTCAGGTATATAATGAGCACATTGTTTCTAATGATGGCACTACTGAGTAGACTGTGCAACAGGATTCCATATGGGATGAGCAGGTGCCCTATCAAGAGGGGAACCCAGAGGTTACAAACTTGGCATATGATCTTTATGTGTTGATTGCTTCGCGTAAGACGAAACGGAAGCATGCTACTTATCCTCTTGCAACACAGGTTTCCTTGAGCAGGCTGTCAGAGGATTTCATGAGATTTACCTTAGCACTGTCAATCGTGGAGATACCACGGACATGACACGAGGCTCTTCAGGACAGTCAGTAGAAGTTGGCCATGGAGGAGGAGATGGTCGCGCTACTATCACGTGCTACGTGGAGTCTTGTTTTCGCTCTAGCTGGCGCATCTGTTGTGGGATGCAGATGGGTGTTCACAATGACATATTGTATGGATGGCAGTATGGATCGTTATAAGGCGAGACTTGTGGCACGTGGGTTCACCCAGACATATAGGGTGGGCTATCAGGAGACTTTCTCTCCAGTTGCCAAACATTCTACTTTGCTTATTCTACTTTTTGTTGTTGTGACACGAGATTGGTCACTTTACCAGCTTGATTTGAATAATACCTTCCTCTATGGCCACATGGGTTTCTTGCTAAGGTGTAGTGTCAAAACTCAGAAGGTTTGCAAGCTACACAAGGCTATCTATAAACTTAAGAAAAGTCCAAGAGCATGGTTCCAGAAGCTCTCGGACTTGATAGAGCAGCAGGGGTTTGTACAATCGACTACTGATCACTCCTTGTTTCTGCAGAGGACTCAGAGAAGTGTTATTGTCATCCTAGTTTACAATGATGACATTATTGTTACATTGATGACCTGCATAGCATTCAAGGTGCCAAGGACTTCCTAGGTCAGCAGTTTGTGATCAAGGACCTTGGACATTTATGTTACTTCCTTGGTCTGAAGTTTTTCAGGAAGCAAAGAGGTCTTGTGATGAGCTAGAGGAAGTACATTACAGATCTTCTTTCAGAGACAGGCATGGCAGATGCAAACCTACCACTACTCCTATTAACCCAAATATGAAGCTCTATGATAATGACACTAAGGAGGTCGACAAGAGAAGGTACATGAAGCTAATTGGCAAGCTCCTATATGTGACTATTACCAGGCCTGAGATATCCTTTACAGTGAGCAAAGTGAGTCAGTTTATGGAGCAGCCCAGACATGCACATATGGATGCAGTCCGTATGATTCTGAGGTATATGAAGACATCACATGCTATGGGACTTCTTTCCAGCAGTGACACATCTCTTTCAGTTACAGCATATGCAGATGTAGATTATGTTGGGTGTCTAAAGGATAGGAAGTCTACATCAGGCTTTGTTGTATTCACAGGGCTGGTTTCATGGAAGAGCAAGAAGCATACTGTGGTTGCCAAATCGAATGATGAGTCAGAATTCACGACCATGGTGCAGGCTAGCACAGAGATGATGTGGATCCGATCTGTTCTTACCGACCTAACTATAGAGGTGTCTCTTCCCATGTACCTCTAATGTAACAATCATGCGGTCCTTTTTTTGCCAACAACCCAGCCTTCCATGAGAGGACAAAGCACATAGAGGTGGTTTGTCAATACACAAGTGATCAGACGGGTCTTATCGCCACTACACATGTCAGCTTTGGAGACCATACAACATATGTTCTTACTAAGGCCAGCCAAAGGGTCTTATCAGAGATGTTGTTCCAAGCTGAGTCTGTTCGATATGTACACTCCAGATTGAGGGGGAGTGTTGAGATATTTGTTATCTTTATTATTGTTTTTTTAGTTTCTATTTATTTTATCTTCTTCTTGTAAGTTTCCCAATAGGTTCCTCTACTATATAAGAGAACCCTAGGGCCTCTCATTAATCAATTCATTCTTCTCCCTCTATAGAGATCAAGCAAGCAAGCACAAAACAATAGGATTTACAAGTTTCACCCGAAATTGGGCTACATCCTTGGGAGGTGGCCATCGGTTTCCACTATGTGGAGAAAGAAGAAAAGTACGTAGATATAGAGAGCCCTAACCCTGTAAGTTTATATACTACTCCCGTACAGACAGATCCATGAAACAAATGGATCCATGTAACCCAATACAAATAGCAGAAACCCCCCCCCCCATATTGTTAAGGTATGGTACGGCATGAGGGATGCATACGGGGTTCTTTAACTTAGGTCAGATGGTTAGGATTAAAGGCATATCAACAAGCATGTTTATGTTTTAATGTTGTCCATACATAAGATTTCCTCGAGAGATAGTATGACTATTAGCATCCTAATAAAATCCTCAATGGATAGTCAGGCAGCAAGCAAATAATGATCAGTCTGTACTTGACAGTAATCTTAATAAAGGGAACTCTAGCATGGTAGGAAAAGGAGCAAAAAGATTTGAGGCAGGGAGGCTTCCAACACTTCCCAATATCTGCCAAGTGCACACATTTTCATCCTGAAACATCGTATTGATGATCATAAATGTGATAATAATATCAGCACAACATTACATGCAGGCCAAAGAACATTAAACAGCCTCTGCTTCCATTGGAAACTGTAACTAAGGACATCAGACAAGCGAACAATGTTAACAGAAGATATTTAATAATTGCCCATCTCTTTGTACAGTGTTCACTTGCTGGCTCATCTCCAACGTATGACCCAAGCCATCTCATCCCCTCCAGTTCGCTGAGGAGGATATTGGAAGGTAGGTATGTAAGCCAATAAAGAAAAACTCTCGTATGATCAAAAGAGAAATCTTCACCAATACTAGCACATGTACTCATGGAATATAGTTATAAAAAGAAAAATATAACAAAATATACAATAGCAGCCCTAGTTACTATTTCTATACTCACATAAAAGAAAAGGACAGCACGGAGCATAAGCTACCTCTGTGAAGGATCTAGGGATGGGTAGGATCAGTTTCGATCAATTGTAAGCAAGCTTACGTTGAAACTTATTCTACAAGAGGATTCCACAACGGCGACCAACACATAATGTCAAAAAAATCAACTTAAAAAAATCTTGACTAAAGTATGACTATAATTTTTAAATATAAAAAATGAATAAAAAGCAAAGCCTCATAAACCTAATAAAAATGCATGTATTATACAAGTCCGGGTTTACTGGTTTAGCAAGAGATATAGCGGGACATATTTATATAAAGAGTGACTATATAAGCTATATGATTATCACAAATAGTCTACATATAGGGAAACATGAAACTACGGATAAAACTTAGATTAAGCTTCTTTTAGAGCAACTGAGCAAGACAACTCATTAAAGTACAACGATATGACAAATAAGAGAAAGTTTGCTGATATCGGATGAGATTTGGGAAATTTACTACGAAATACCGACATTTCAAACATTTTTTCCAAGATATCATCGATATCGGGTGATATGTTGGTCAGAATATTGAAGAACAAAATAATACAGTATTGATGATGGCAAGCTGACAGAACGATATCTCAAACCAAATATCGTCAAAATTCCACAATACTTAAACACGTGCTGATATGAGAGACACCCTTCAAGGTCCCACATGAGAGAAGCGATTCTTGACGCTTGTGTATGGAATAGGCCCATTATACAAATTTCTTCATAGGAGAGGCACTCTCAAGTCTTATATAGGACCAATACAACTTGGGATGGATTCCTACTGCTATTTGGGATCGCCATCTGATTTTGTCACCCACCTATTTGATTTCATGAAGATTAACACTCCAACCTGAACTAGTTCATCCTCCAGCTGGCCATCTTCTTTGAGCATCTCCTTCAAGCACGGATCTCTAGCTGTTATCTCCTTCGAACAGGCCTCCTTTCGATAGCATCTCCTTCGAGTAGATTTCCCCCCAATCCATAAAAAAATGGGTTGAGTGAAGATATATTGATACTGTATTTTGTAACAAGATAGATGTATTGCCAGTATGGGCAGATACGAAGGACCCTACTCTTCTTGCAACCTCTAAGAGGCTTACAGTGAAGATCTAACCCCTGCAGTTTCTCTCTCATGTAGGACAGTCTCCCGAGATTTCTGCCAACGACGTTATTACATGTTTCCATTTCTTATTTTCTATCATTTTATCTTTTATACAAGTTCTCACCGTGTAAAAGATAGGACAGAGAGCAACAATAACCTGAAGTGAAACTGATGCATCCATTGATGCATATGGATGAGCTCTAACTCCAGGCATATCATCCTTTACGGCTGCTTTATTCACTAAATCAGGAAAAGTGGCTTCAACCCATGTTAGAGCAAACCAGGAATTACTGACAGCTTTTGCATTAGAGGACTTCAGACCAAACATGTTAACATCATCATAAATCTCCTCGATGGATGGCCAGCTGAAAATACTGAGATAAAAACAATATTGAGACAGATTTACTAATGAGAATCACTTGAAATACACAAAAGATCAAGACACCAGATGCCCGTATAGTTGAACAAGTAGCCAATTTTGACATATGCAAAAAAAAGTAATGCTAATCAAAGGAAAGTCTTAATGATATAGAAAAAGCTTTAAAAGTATAAGAAATTTTTCACCAGGACTAAAGCACAAATGTTCTGCGAAGAATCTAAATATTTTATTTTACAAGAAATGAAAGTAGTGTATCTCACTCAAAACTCGTGCATAACTGGTGTTAGGGTAAAAGAGTACTGAGATGATTTATTCCATAGAGCCCTCGGGTCTCTTATATAGGGAGAGAGCCCTTGGGTATATTACATGAGAGGTACATAATGAAACTGAAATACTAAATAACATAAAAGACGATCAACTATCTTTACACTCCCCCTCAAGATGGAGCATAGATATCTATCATG
The DNA here is from genome assembly GCA_037367405.1 of Ottelia alismoides. Classification (NCBI taxonomy): domain Eukaryota; kingdom Viridiplantae; phylum Streptophyta; class Magnoliopsida; order Alismatales; family Hydrocharitaceae; genus Ottelia; species Ottelia alismoides. Next base: position 26,974 of record JAZKJV010000370.1, read on the forward strand.
CTCAGCTTGGAAGAACATCTCTGGAAAGGTCCTCTGAGCAATGGCTTAGTGAATATGTCCGCTGTCTGGTCCTCTGAACTGACGTGAGACGTGGAAATGAAGCCCTTCTGAATCATGTCCCTAGTGTAATGACAATCCACCTCTATGTGTTTGGTTCTCTCATGGAAGGCTGGATTGTTGGCAATAAATAATGCTGCCTGATTATCACATTGAAGGTTCATAGGCAAGGGAACATCAACATTCAGATCTTCTAAGACTGCTTTAACCCACATCATTTCTGTGCTTGCCTGTGCCATGGCTCTGTACTCGGATTCGGCACTGGATCTCGCCACAACAGTCTGCTTCTTGCTTTTCCAAGAGACTAAAGAGCTTCCTATGAAGATAGCAAATCCAGAAGTAGACTTACGATCCCTTGGACATCCTGCATAATCTGCATCTGCACAGGTGAAATAGACAGATCTGTACCTTTCTTGAATAGCAACCCTGTGCCTGGGGAAGACTTCAGATATCTCAATATCATGTACAAGGCATCCATATGTACTTGCCTCGGCTGCTCTACGAATTGACTCATCCGGTTTACTGCAAGGGCAATATCCGGTCGAGTAATAGTGATGTATAAGAGCTTCCCCACCATTTCTCTGTACCTTCTCTTGTCCACCTCCTCGGTATCATCATCGTACAGCTTCATACTCGGGTCCATAGGTGTACTTGAAGGTCTGCATCCAGTCATTCCTGTTTCAACTAGCAAATCTGTGACATATTTTCTATGAGTCATCACTATTCCTTGTGCATTTCTTGCAAATTCTATCCCCAGAAAGTATCGTATTGTGCCTAGATCCTTTGTAATGAACTGGCTGCCCAACATAGACTTGGTTACCTCAACCCCTGTGCATCATCTCCAGTAACCAATATGTCATCAACATATACCATAACAACAATGGTACCTCTAGGAGTCTTCCGGACGAACAGTGAGTGGTCCGCATTTGATCTTCTGAACCCCTGTCGTTCAATAAGCTGGGAGAGCTTCTGGAACCATGCTCGAGGACTCTGTTTAAGGCCATAGATAGCCTTATGAAGTCTGCACATCTTCTGAGTCTCCCCCTCAGCAGCAAACCCGGGTGGTTGCTGCATGTAGACTTCCTCCTGTAGATCACCATACAAGAAAGCATTCTTAACATCAAGCTGGAATATGGTCCAGTCACGTACCACTGCAACCGATAGAAGGATGCGAAGGGTAGAGTGTCTCGCCACCGGTGAGAAGGTATCTAAATAATCTACACCATATGTCTGGGTAAATCCTCGTGCAACGAGCCTGGCCTTGTATCTGTCTAGACGGCCATCCGCATGATATTTCACTGTAAAAACCCACTTGCAACTTACTACTGAGGCACCTGGAGGAATGGGGACAAGAGACCAAGTTGGCAAGTTCCCCTAGATTGCAAAGCACGCATTTCCTCTTCCATTGCAAGACGCCAGCAGTCAATCTTCATGGCATCCTGATAGGTTCGTGGAATCTCAACTGACGATACAGCAGCTGCAAACTTCTGGAAATCCCCAGTGAGTCGATGAAAGGAGACTTGAGAGGCAAGGGGATATGTGGCACACTGTCTGCGCTGCTTCCTATGAGCAATGGGCCGGTCTAAATCATCCAAGACTGTGCTGACCGGTTGCTCCTCCTCCTGTAGTAAAGGTTCCTGCACAGGTGCGTTATCTAAGCCATCGTTAGTGTTAATTTCAGAACAAACCTGAGGCGTGTTGGATGGTTGACTTATAGCTTGAGCAGGGCCTGTCCGCCTCGTATAGAACTTAGTGAAAGGGACAACTGGAGGAAGTGGTGGTGGTGGTGGTGGTGGTGTTGGTGGAGTAGAGGATTGACCCAGGCTTGGCGGTGGTGGAACAAAGACATTGGAATCTGGAGAAGTGGAGGAGGCCAATCTGTCACCCGCAGGTGAGAAATACATGACAGGTTCGAAAAAGGTAACATCTGCACTCACATAGTACTTGTCATGGACAGGATCATAGCAACGGTATCCTTTCTGTGTCCTGGAGTAACCCACAAAAACACACTTGATAGCCCTAGGAGAAAGCTTATCAAGTCCTGGAGATAAGCGGTGGACAAACGCAACAGTGCCGAAGACCCGAGGTGTAAGTGCAAACAAATCTCTGTCTGGAAAAAGAACAGAGATTGGGGACTTTTCCCCAAGAACAGTTGTAGGCATTCGGTTGACTAGATAACATGCTGTAAGTATAGCATCTCCCCAAAAAGATAATATAGCACAACATTGAATGAGTAATGTGCGAGCAATATCAAGAAAATGTCGATGCTTTCGTTCCGCAACCCCATTTTGTTGTGAGGTGTAAGCACATGTGGTTTGATGAACAATGCCTTTTGAAGAAAGGAAGGTAGCAAGAGAGCGAGTGCAGAACTCCAATGCATTATCAGTTCGCACATACTTAACAGTAGAAGAGAAAACATTCTGGATTTCACTAATAAGATTTTGGATAACACTTCCTGCTTTAGATTTATTTTTAAGAAGAAAAGTCCAGGACACTCTAGAGAAATCATCAACCACTACTAAATAGAACCTGTGCCCCTGATGATCTGGGACACAACTTGGACCCCAAATGTCTACATGAAGTAATTCAAACGGAGAGCGACTGCTCCGACTCTGACGACCTGGGAAGCTAGATCGATGGTGCTTCCCTAACTGACATGCTTCACAACGAAAGGAGGAACTCAGAGAGATCTGAGGCAGTAGGTGACGCATCTTCTGCAGGGGCAGATGACCGAACCGAAGATGCCAGGTGTACGGAGATACGGCGCCTTGGGAATGCAGTGAGACGCCAGCATAGGAGTTACGGACTAGACGATAGAGGCCATTGTGCTCAGAACCACAGCCAATCACCCTGCCCGTCAGTATGTCCTGAAAAATAACAGACGATGGATCAAAAATGGCACGACAATGCAAATCACGTGTAATCTGACTAATGGATAAGAGGTTCATAGAGAATTCTGGTGCATGTAGGGCATTCTGTAAGTGCATAGAGGGTAGCAAAGCCGTCTCCCCCTGACCGATGATGGGAGAATGAGTGCCATCAGCTATGAGTACAGAGCGACCAGGCTGTATAGCCCTTTAGGACTGCAAAATATCTTTCTCACGGCATAGATGATGGGTAGCTCCAGAGTCGACAATCCATCCTGTGAGATCATGACAATGAGGTGAGACTGAAGGACTACCTGAGGCACTGGCAGAGGCGGATGTACTAGCTGACGCCGAGGCTGCAACATCAGAAACTTCAGTACCATCTGGCGACGATTGTGGCATGATATCACGAAGTCGTGCCACCAACTCTTCGAACCTGTGGTCTGTAGCAGGAGCTGAAGGACCCTGAACATGATCCGCGACACGTGCAGAAGGAGGGAAGCCGTGCTTGGAATAGCAAGTATCCTCCGAATGACCAGTACGGCGGCAGAATGAACACGTGGAACGTATGCGACCTCCGCGACCACGTCCACCACTTCCTCTGCCACGAAACGAGGACGAACCACCACGTCCCCTGGAAACTGCCATTGCAGACGGAGGTGCAGTCGCTGTAGTAGATGGAACAGGTACACGACTGAGCCTCCTGTATACCTCTTCCATCGGCGGGATAGTGGCATCTGCTAGGATCTGAGAGCGTGCGGCCTCGTACTCCGGGTCTAAGGCAGCAAGTAAAACGCCAACCATAGTGGCATTGCGGAACGTCTTCTGTTGTTCCGGCGTGGCTGTGAGCGGAATGGTGCTATAGAGCTTCTCGAACATCCCACGAAGCGACGTGTATAGCGAATGAGGAGGCCTCCCATTCTGCTTCGTGGTAAATATATCATGCTGCAACTGGAGCATCTTCGTCTCGTTGCGGACCTGAGAATACGTCATGGCCAAAATATCCCACATCGCCTTGGCGGTGGGCTGGTGAAGGACATCATTCGCTATCTCTGTCGTGAGCGTACCTGAGAGCCAAACCTTGACGTACGCATCATCAGCCTCCCATGAGGCATAGACTCCTGTCTTCTCCGGCGGTTCATCCTCGGTAAGAATATGCTTCTTACCACACGACTTCATGAGACTGACGAACTGCATCGCCCACAGTTCGTAGTTTGTCCCGTCCATTTTGACGATCGGTGCAGAACCTTTGAACGCACCTATGGCGGGCATATCGAGCTTTTGTTCGGACATAATGCCGGAGAAGAACAACTATTGATAGACGAAGAAGAGGTTGTCTACCAAGACTTTAAGGATTCAAGTGCACATGTAGACGTTATGCACTTGAATCCATCTTCTATCCGAGACCGAGTGAAGTAGCGGCACCCGGCAACAAGTAGAGGCTCCGGATGCCTCTACCAAGGAAGATGGCGGCTGGACAGGGACTGGTCGGGGGCTGGGAGAGGGCTGGACGGTGTAGACAGCCCCCGGAGGCGGCTGGAGGGAGCCGGGGCGGAAGGTGGGGGAGCTCCGGCGGCGCGCGTGCGGGACGAGGAGGAGTCCCGGGACTGCTCGGCGGCGCACTGGGGGCTGGGCGGCAACCTGGAGGCGGCGGCGGAGCCCTGGGCGGCGCCCTGGGGACGGCGGCGGTAGGAGAGAGTCGGCGGGGGGGCGGTGGAGAGAAACCCTAGATTAGGGTTAGGGCTCTGATACCATGTTAGGGTAAAAGAGTACTGAGATGATTTATTCCATAGAGCCCTCGGGTCTCTTATATAGGGAGAGAGCCCTTGGGTAAATTACATGAGAGGTACATAAAGAAACTGAAATACTAAATAACATAAAAGACGATCAACTATCTCTACAACTGGAAGGGAAAAACTAAAGAGTACCATCCCCATCGGGGTAAAATAACACAACAAGTATAACAAGGTTTTAAGTGCCCATGTTATTCCACCAAGGTCAAAAAAAGGCCATGCCCACAAAATCTCGAATCCATGTCAAAATTGATAAAAAAAACTCAAAAATGTAAAGTATCTATCAGCTCCTAAACGCATAAAAATGTAATTTCCCTTTTCCATATCAATTGTCAATGTTTCAACGCATTTCCTAGTATTCACTACGTAAAAATCATCATTAAACTTAGATTGTAAAGTAATGTGTAACAACTTAAATCAACTTACAAGTTTACAAATCACAATCTACTAAAAGTTGGTTATTCTATCTTATAGTGTTTAAATATAGTTTATATGAAGAAATATGATATTAGATTGGACATGTGAAAGAATACAAATGTATATTTTATTTTTTATATTAGATCCTTGACATTCAGTTCAAGAATAACTAAGAATAAGGATGAGAATAAGTTTATTCTCTATTTGGCAGAAAAGATAGGCATAAGGAGAATAATGTGGAATAAGAGTAGGTAAGGTGGAATAAAGATAGGAATAAAAGTGGAATAAAGTGAAATAATAAGATATTGATGGGAATAGTTGTATTCTTGGGAACCATCAGGCGGGGAATTGACCCATTATTTCAGTGCTTATTCTCCAAATGAACAAAGCATTAGAATATTATATGGGGAATCATAGAGATAACAAAAATAATGAATGGATTGTTTATTCATAGACCACATGGTGCCTTTATATAGATGAGAAACTATGGAGGGGAAAATAGAAGAGAAAATACATAGAGATAAGAAAATAATATAAAGAAAGAACATATATAATATTTTCTATAACAGTCCCCTTTAAGATGAAGCATAGATATCCATCATGCTCAAATGAAGATGAGGGCGGTACAGGTGCTTTAATTAAGATGCTCTCTCTGAATGTAAGGGGGATGGGCCGCCCTGATAAGAGGCTCGGGGTGGTGAACCTGGTGAGGGAGGCTGCTGCGGACATTTTCTTGCTTCAGGAGACGAAATTACAGGTCGTGGATGATTCGTTGTGCCGTGAGTTGAGTAGGGGGGGGTGTCTTCGCGCTGGTAGAGAAAGGGGCGGATGGCGCTTCGGGGGGAATCATGTCTGGGTGGCGAACCGATTCCTTCGACTTGTTGGGGCTCTTTGTCTCCTTGTTCTCATTGACGGTCAAGCTTCTGTGGAGAGCGGATGGTGTTTGCTTCTGTATCACCAATGTATATGGCCCGTGTAGGCGAGAGGATGGTAGCTTGGCTGTGGATTTGGAGAGGGTTGCGTCTGAGGTGGGAGATGTTGTCTGGATTGTTGGGGGTGACTTGAATGTCAGCTTGCTTCCGGGAGACAGGTCGGGGGTAGAGATCCAGGGTCTGAAGATCTCATGCAGGTGGTTAATTCGTTGGGGTTATCTATCGTAGATGCGATCGGGTGTAAATTCACTTGGAGGAATGCGAGATCCAGGTCTAGACTTGACAGGTTTCTCATGTTTGTCGAGGCAGGGGAGACTTTCCCGCTAGCGAGGGCTTGGGCACTTCCGAGGACGCTCTCTGACTACACTCCCATTCTCTGGGCTCTGGAGAGGACAGACCAGGTCATTTTTTCTTTTGGTTCGAGAAGAAGTGGCTGGTAATGGAGGGCTTCCGGGAGTTGGTAATTGAACACTGGCGGGGATTTGTGGGGGAGGGGTCAGCGGTGTCGCGTTTCGCGGCTAAGCTGGAATCCCTAAGGTGGTTGCTATTGTCGTATAGGAAGGAGGCTGCTAGGCGGAGGAGGGCGGTTAAGGCAGAGGCTGAGGCGGGGATTAGCAGGTTAGATGGGCTCGATGATGAGCGAGGGTTGACGGAGGCGGAGGTTGAGGAGACAGCAACGTAGCTGGAGGCTGTATACCTGGAGGACAGGAAAGAAGAGGTTCACTGGCGGCAGAGATCGAGGCAGAAGTGGCTAAGGGAAGGAGACGCGAACACACGATTTTTTCATTCCGTGGCGTCCGAGAGAAGGAGAAGGAGCTTCTTGCATGAGGTGGAGGTGGGAGGCCGCACAGTGTCGGGCGATAGGAACATCGATGCCGCTTTGCGGGAGCTCTTTGTGAGCGTCTCGAGGAGGGAGAGGGACGACATTGGATGGGGTTGGACGGGCCAGGGTGCTGGTTCTTTGAATGGATCTCAGGCAGATTCGTTGGTGGCAGCGTTTTCCGAGGAGGTCCGCAGAGCTGTTTGGGATCTGAATGGGGACGGGGCTCCTGGCCTCGATGTCTCTATATCGTTTTACAGGGAGTTCTGGGAGCTGCTAAAGGGGGACATTTTGGAGGTATTGGATGAGTTCAGGAGTGCCAACAAGGGTTTTGAGAAAATTAACAGGACCTTGATCTTTCTACTGCCAAAGAAAGAGACTCCTATAGGGGTTGGGGATTTCAGGCCTATTTCTATATCAAATGGCATTTATCTCATCGTGTCCAAGGTGTTGGCGAGCAGACTTAGAGCAGTCCTGGCATCAGTGGTCTTACCTGCACAATCTGCATTTATTCCGGGTCGGTGTATGGCGGATGGGATTATTGTTGCGTCTGAAGCTTGTCTCGAGTGGAAGAGGTCCGCAAAGAAAGGAGCCATTTGGAAGATTGACTACGCCAAGGCCTACGATTGTGTTAGTTGGAAGTTCCTTTGGGTATCAATGCAGAGAAGGGGATTTCCAGACGAGTGGATTAGTTGGATCAAGAGATGTGTCACTACTACCTCGTGCTCTGTATTGGTCAATGGAAGGCCAGAGGGCGGTTGGTTCCAACTGCATAGGGGGGTTCATCAGGGATGCCTCGTAGCTCCCTTGTTTGTGCCTGTGGCGGACTGTCTTGTCGTCTTGTTTCAGCGGGCGGTTGAAGAGAAGTGGTGTGAGGGCTTCAGGTTGGGGGACATCTCCATTCCAGTATTGCAATATGCGGATGACACGCTGATCTTTCTGGGGGGAGGGGGGGACGGAAGAGAAGAATCACAATGTGACAACTTTGGTAGACATGTTTGGGTGCTTGTCTGGTTTGAAGATTAACATGCAGAAGTCGATCTTGGTTCCCCTGACGATGGACGAAGGTGAGGGCAGCAGGCTTGCGGAGTGGGCGGGTTGTCCTCGAGGACAATTGTCGATAACCTATTTGGGGTTACCTTTGGTTGCGGGTGGGATTGTGTTTTGCGGAGAATGGAGGAGCGGTTGGAGGGATGGAAGGCTACTACTCTATCCGGGGGGGAATTTATCATGTTGAAGCACGTTCTGTTAGCCATTCCGGTCTTTTTCTACTCTATGAGACTGATGCATGTTGGGGTGAGAAGGAAGGTGGAGGCTATGATGAGAGCCTTCTTCTGGTCATGGGAGGCAAACAGGAAGGGGTTTCCACCTAGTCGCTTGGAAAGATGTAGATGTACCCGTTTCGGAGGAGGGGGCTTGGTATTCGAGATGTGGAGCTGATGAACAGAGCATTGATTGCTAAATGGGTGGTGTGGATCTGAGGCGCCTCCGACTCGCTGGTCTTGCGGTTGCTGAGGATGATTTATGTGTCGATGGGGAGTTGGTGGCGACGACGGTACGTCATGAGTCACCTTTGTGGAAGGGAATCCGTGCGTACTTCCGGGGCTTGGGCACTTTCTCCGCCCAAAGTTGGGGAATGGGCGCCAGTTCCGTTTCTGGCAGGATGAGTGGACGAGGGAGGGGGCACTGGCAACTCGATTTCCTAGACTGGTGGCCTTGGCAGCTGACAGAGGAGCACGTGTGCAGGAGGTGGTTGATTCGGGATCGTGGGCTCCGAGGTTCCACTCTGATCTCTCGGATCAGAGGTTGGGGGACTTTTTGCGTCTGCTTTCCGAGACTCCCTCTGTTTTGGAGTTGACAGGTGACCCGGACCATTTCGTTTGGACGGATGGCGAATTCTCGGTGAAGATGGCTTACCGGAAGCTGAGAGCTGGAGAAGTGACCTGCACGCGGATATGAAAGTGATTTGAGCGGCCAAGATTCCTACTCTTGTTAAGGTGTTTTTTTTTGAAAGCTCAAAAAGGGGGAGACACGCGATGGTGTTCACCCCAGTATACTATATTAAAAAAGAACGAGATACTTACAGCGTGAGAGGGGGAAGAAGGGAGGAAGAGGGAGAGACCAAAGCAAAAACAAGGAATGCGACAAGCGGCCCCGAGGCCCAACTATCTAGACCAATCAGCAATTAGGATGGTAGCCGCGGAAGTTACATTCTCCTCGTAGAAGCGCGCGCCCGCAAAGATGGAGTCGTTGCGAGCCCTCCAGATCGACCAAAGGCGCGCCAAGGGGCCCAGCAGATGCGAACGAGGACTCCTTCTGTTGGCCCAAAGGATATTGCAGAAGTCTTCCGTATCGGCCGCACGAGCCCAAGCAACCTCGTCCCAAATCCGAGACACCGACGCACAAAGGAAGAACAGGTGGTCAGCCGATTCATCAGACACCCCACAGAGCTGGCACAGGATGCTGGGAGTGTGAAGGAAGGAGGCACACCGGTCACGAGTCATCAGCCTCCTATGCCGAAAAACCCAGAAGAAGAAGGTGATCCTAGCGGGCAAGCGGAGCCCCCAAAAGAGAGCACAGTCACGAACCAAGGAAGCATCCAGGGGGGGTGGAGGCGGAAGCAATGCATAGAAGGCCTTGCGAGAGGAGAACGGAGCATCCCTCCATGCTCAGTGATCCCTCCCGCCAAAAGGGGAGGAGGAAGAGGAAAGAGCCTCCAGCAGGGAGGCCAGGTCGTTGGCGCGCTGGTCCGAAAGGATCCCCGAGAAAGCGGGGCACCAGCCGTCGTTGAGCCAGTAGTCGGCTATGGTGGCCAGGCGGTTAGACGCCAAGGAGAAAAGCCGCGGAAAGCGAGTCCGGAATGCGCCACTCCCCGTCCAGTCGTCCAGCCAGAATTTGAAGACAGTACCCGATCCCAGCACCGGGGTGAACAATGAGCGGTTCTTTTGATAAATATCAAAGATGTAGCGCCAAAAAGGGGAAGAGTGAACAGGGCAACTCCCGCGCATGAAGGAGTTCCAGTCCTCACCCAAAATCGCACGCAGCACGTTGCCAAAGAAAGAATCATCCTTGCCCCATATCTTAAGCACCCATTTCAATAGCAGGGCCTCATTGACCCGATCCAAGGAGCGAACGCCAAGGCCGCCCAATCTCTTGGGCCGAGTAACCACATCCCAAGCAACCAAGTGAATCCCTCGGCCGCTGCCGTCCGGCCGCCCCCACAAAAATCTTCGCATGCACTTTTTGAAACGTACCCGAACACCCACCGGCAACTTTCGAACCGAAAGGAAGTAGATGGGAATTGCAGAGAGAACCGACTTCAGAAGAACGAGACGACCGCCCCGGGAAAGCAAGGAGGCCTTCCATCCCGCCAAGCGCGAGTCCACCCGCTCCAAGATCATCCTCCAGTCATTAAGGCGGTTCCGGCCAATCGAGAGAGGAACACCGAGGTAAGGGAGAGGGAGCTCCCCAATCCGCGAGCCGAGGATACGGCTGCAGTCGGCCTCCTCAGGCGCCGACAAACCAAAAGGCACCATACAGCATTTGTCAGGATTAATCATCATTCCCGAAAGATCACCGAACAGGGAGATCGTATGCGCCATCCCAGCCACCGCGTCGGAGTCCCCTTCAATGAAGCAAATGGTGTCGTCCGCGAATTGGATAATAGGCACACATAATCCTCCCTTCCGAAATCCCGTAGTGAGGCCAGCATCAATGACGCCTTGCACCATCCGAGGCAAGACATCCGAGGCAAGAACAAAGAGCATAGGGGCTAAGGGGCAGCCCTGACGCACCCCCCTGCGAGGCTGGTAGAGACCGCCAACCGGCCGGCCGTTGACAAGCACGGAAAGAGAGACCGTGGAGATACATCTGCGCATCCAAGAGATCCATGCATTTGGGAAGCCCCACCGATGAAGTACAGACCATAGGAATCGCCAGTCAATCGAATCGTACGCTTTGGAGAAGTCGATCTTCCAAAGGATTCCTTTCTTTTTCTCTCTCTTCCAATCAGCCACAATTTCCGAGGCCACAAGGATACAATCCGCAATATGTCGACCCTTAATAAACGCACCTTGAACCGGCGAGATGAGGTCGTGCAGTATCGGCGATAAACGGTTGGCCAACGTTTTAGCTACAATGAGATAGATAGCGTTGGAGACGGCGATAGGGCGGAAATCGTCGAGGTGAAGAGCGGGAGATTTCTTCGTAATAAGTACGATGTGAGCCCTGTTGATACGATCAAAACCATGGTTACCCGAGCAGAAATCAGAAGCCACCGCGAGGACGTCCCCCGAGACCACCTCCCAAAAATCCTTGTAGAAAGAAACGGGAAAGCCATCCGGTCCCGGGGAAGAATCCCCATTCATGCTCCACACAGCTGACTTAAGCTCAGCCAAGGAAATAGGCCGAGTGAGAAGAGAGCAGTCATCGTCCGAGACCCGAGGGACCCCCTCCCCGAGCCAACGCCATCGCCGAGGGGGAAGGGCAGAAGAAGAACGGCGGAATTGCTCAGTGATGGCATTACCCATCGCACGATCATCCGAGAGAACTTGGTCATTGATGGAGATATTCCGGATAAAATTTAGACGACGCCGGTTGCTAGCCGCCCGATGAAAGAAAGAAGTGTTGGCGTCGCCCTCCTTGAGCCATTTAACCTTAGACCTTTGGCGCCATTCAATACAACGCTTTTTGTCCTCAGCCTGAACCCGAGCAATAGCATTCGAGCGGTCAAGAAGCTCGCCCATAGAAAGGTCACGATCGTTCTCCAAGGAGTCCAGGTGCACGATAGTATTCTCAGCCTCGGAACGAATAGCCTTGCGCGAATGCCTAATGGTAGCTTTGAAATCAGCAAGCACCCGACGGAGGGAGGAGAGCTTCTGGGATAAAATTGCCGCCGCCGATCCCGAGGCCGGGAAGTGGTTCCAGTGGTTCGTAACAATGTCTTTAAATGATGGTTCCAAAAGCCAGCTTTTTTCGTATCGAAAGAGGCCACGAGGAGCAAGGCCAGATCCGTCATCCCATAGAATAGGAGAATGGTCCGAGAAGGCACGTGGACGAGAGCCAACAGAGCAGAGAGGGAACGAGTCCATAGCCACACCATTACCAAGAAAACGGTCAATCCTGGACCTAGAGGAATTGTTCCGCCACGTGTAGGAGATATCATTCGGAACCAAATTAGTAAGCGCCAAATCATGAATTAGATCCCGAAATGCTTGAGAGTCCGGATCGCGACCACCCCGACCACGAGGACGATCAGAGGTGTCAATGGTAACGTTGAAGTCCCCGCCAATAATCCAGGGTATCCTAGAGAAGGCTTCGTCCGCAGTACGAAGGTCATCCCAAACTTCCCGTCGCAGAAGGTGGCACGAAGGAGCGTAGACACAAGAGATAGCGAGAGGGGATCCCGAACGGACGTTTTCCAGCACAACCGAGAGAACATGACGTCCTGCGAGCATGGATCTAAAAGAGAACAAACGAGGCTGCCACGTAATCAACAAACCTCCCGCAGCACCTACCGCATTAATCGCACGGTATTCAGAGAAGGAGCCAGCACCAAAGGAACGCCAAGAATAATCGTCAAGAGTTGCGAGCTTAGTTTCTTGAATACATGCAACATCACACTCCCATTCCAAGAGCCGGGAGCCCGGAGTTCGTCGTTTTACCACGTCACCCAAGCCACGAACATTCCAAGACAGGAGCTTCATTAAAAAAATAAGTAGAACGGCCCGAGAAAGAAGACTCCACGCGCAGACCACCAACGTCAATCGGAAGCACCCGACCCCGGAGGAGTCGCCCCCTGCACCTGTTCGTCCGAAGAATCCGCGCCAACCGGAATGGCACGCACGCCCGCAGCGTCCGCCACAGCCTGGCGAAGGGTCGCGCAAGAAGGAACCAACGCTGGCGAGTTGGAGGAGTAGCATCGCCTGGAGTACGTGGACCCGTATCGCCTGAAGGAGGAGACCGTCCCTGGACCTGTAAGAAGGGCTCCCGATACCTGAGGAGAGAGAGCCAGAGAGGGGATAGGGGGGGCGAGGCGGAGTCGAGGTCAACACCGTGGAGCAAGCATGCACCTGAAGGGGCTCAATATGAAACACCAAGGGGGCCTGGCGGGGCAAGCGAGACCCCGAATCCGACAACCGCGGCCACGATCCGCCCAAGGACGAGTTGTCGCTCCGAAACCGAGAGAGGTCCGCGATGGGGTCCGAACAACCGACCCGAACCACAGGCGACGAACCGAATCTAATAAAAAAAGAAGGCGAATCGTTCTCGATCCCCTCCCTCCCCGCCGAATACGAAGATTCGCGTGTCAGACGAGAAAACCGAAGGGGCGTCTCGGAACAGGCACCAACATCATTAGAGGGTGGCGTCTCCACGGAGAGAAACGGCCGCGTATCCACGTGGCAACCAGAAGATGAAGCGTCAAGTGCCACGTGGAACGGAGGAGACGAAGCATCGATGGGTTCCGGCAGGACGACGTCCGCCGCGGGAGGCGGAAGGAGGTCGACATGCAGCGACGGAGCATCCGAGTCCGACGAAGGAGGCGGAAGGACAGTGAGGACCGGACGAAAGTTCCAGGAGCCAATCTCGAGAGAGCCAAAGACGGAGCGCTCGTTGGACTCACGGAGAAAGGCCGGAGAGCACTCGAATAACACCTTCACCGACTGCCAGTCGGCTCCGGGGGAGAGGCCGTCGTCGAAGATGGAGAGAATCGAGCCCCACCGGCGGAAAGCCATGTTGAGCACAGGAATGGATCTTGAGAGAAACGGAACCCCCGAGATGGAGGCCATACACACCTCGGTCGAGAGCGAAGCACCATCAGCCACCCGCGGAGGACGCCAGGAAACCGCATCATTAGAGCCATGAGAGAGCATGAAATCCCGAAGCTGCGGCGAGAGACCACGAAAGCAACAGTGGGAGGCGTCCAGCAAGCAGAAATCCCCAAGGAAGGAATTGCCAAGCATGCGCAGAACCATCGCCTTCACCGCCTCCCAGCCAACTACCGGGTGGCGAGCAACCCCGATAAGAACAGAGGAGGGCCCACCGGCCGAGGCCGCCGTCGAGCACTCACCGACAACATTTGGCGCCGCCGAGCACTCACCGACAACATTTGGCGCACCATCCAAGAGGCCAGAAGTCTCCGCCGTCACCCCGAGAGGGAGTGGAGAAGGAGCCACCACCTGAGCGAACGATCGCCCCTGGATGGAGAGACGGGTAGGACAATCCACCACCGCACGCACCGAGAATGAAGGCGGAGGCGGAGAAGGAGCCACCACCTGAGCGAACGACCGCCCCCGGATGGAGGGACGGGTAGGACGATCCACCACCGCACGCACCGAGAATGAAGGTCTCCCCGACCTAGAGATACCGCGCTGACGAAGCCACCCACACGAAGCACGACGATGACCAGGATCCCCGCATGCAAAACAACGAGGTGGTTGAGGGCAAGCAGAGGCAATATGACCTCGCTCCCCGCACCTGAAGCACCGCTTCCCAGCCTTCCGACGAGTAACCGTCCTCCATCACGCCGCCGACGAGGCTGCATGGGTGGAGACAACGTCCACGCCCAACGAAGCGTCAGTCGCACCCTCCGAACTGCTGGTCGCCACCCTCGCATCATTGATATGAACCTCCGAGCCGACATGCACCGCCCTCGACCCATCCGAAGAAGCCTTCGAGAGACTCGCACGAGCACCGCCCTCCAGAGACCCGCACCCACTCGCTCCCATCGCTCTTTTTTTTTCTTTTCTTTTTCTTTTCTTTTTTTTTTTCTTTTTTTTTCTTTTTTTTAAGGTGTTCCTTTGGTGCCTAAGGAGGAACCGTCTTTGCGATAAGGTAAGGAGGGGGAGGATGATGGGTGTGGCGGATCTGCATTGTGACAGATGCGAGGAGGAGGTGGAGGACACAGACCACATTTTCTTTGGTTGCAGAACGTCGGCGCAGGTTTGGAATGCTTTGGAGATCACTTGGGTCCAGTCTTTTGTTCTGGGTCTTTTTTGGAGATCTATCCGATCAGTGGGGCATGGATCATCCGGGGATGTTTCCAAGCCCTTCGTCGCATTATGGGCTATCTGGTTGGGCGGGAATGACTGTATCTTCAAGGGGCAGCGGTTCTATTGGAAAAATATCATTGCCCACTGTATTAATGTGTACAATTTCTGGATTTCTTACCCTTTCGGTATTTAATGAATATTTTGGTGTGGTGACTCCCGACTTGGGAGGGCTCCCCCTATTTCTACTCAAAAAAAATCCATCATGCTCAACATGGAAGAGCACTTTTGGAATGGTCCTCTGGCCAGAGCCTTAGTGAATATGGTGAATATATCGTCAATTTGTTCTGCTGAGATGACATGGGATTTGAAGATGAAGCATTTATGTATCAAGTCTCGAATATAGTGGCAATCATCCTCGATAAGTTTGGTCCTCTCATGGAATGTTGAATTGTTGGCTATAAATAATGAGCCTCATCATCACATAGTAGTTGCATGGGAAGAGGTGTGTCAACGGCTAGTTCAGTCAGAAATGCACGACCCACATCATTTTAGTGCTACCTTGCATCATGGATTTTTATTTCGATTCTGCATAGGACCCGGCAAAAATATTTTGTTTCTTAGTTCTCCACGAGATCAGTGAACTTCAGTCTTCCAATAAACACCGTAAATATAGATGTTGCTTTCTTGTGTTTAGGACATCATGCATAATCAACATCGACACAAGTTGTCATCTAAAGGGATTTCACTTTGCTGAAGAGTAACTATATACAAGGTGAAGAATTCATGCACCTTAGGATCATGGAGAGTGCATATATATGTGTCTGATGTGACTACTCTATAAACTAACTGATTCTGCTCATGACAAAAGAGATGTTTGATCAAGCGATGGTCATATATAGGAGCTTCCCAACGAGCTCCTTGTATCTCCTCTTGTTTACCTCATCATGCTCAGATCCATAGGAGTAACAGGTCCGTAGTTTATCATCCCAGTCTCTAGAAGAAGATCAATAACATACTTTCTCTTAGTCATCACTAGTAATGATAATGTCGTCAACATGAACCAGAGTAACGCTAATAACGCACGAATGTCCTAAATATAAAGAGCAAGGGATTTGCATTTGACTTTTTGAAGCCATGCTGCTCTATCGAAAATGGAAGCTTCTAAAACCATTCTCTCAGACTTTGCTTAAGGACATGAAAAGCCTTATAAGGTCTTGCAAACCTTATGACACTCCTCAGCATCCACCCAGGTGGTTGTTGCATATAGACTTCCTCCTACATGTTTCCATACAGAAAGGCATTCTTGACATGAGCTTGAGAGAACATTCAGACTCTCACAATTACACCAAAAAAGTTCGAAAAGGTGGAACGAGGCTCCATGTGCCTCTTGATCGTAGTGCAGCAATTTCGTCCTCCATAGCCAGACTCCACTAATTGTACTTCATAGCCTTAGGGTGCGTTTGGTTGGTGGGTTAAGGCGGGTTAAACTGGTAGAAGGTAACCCGTTTTTGTGTTTTGGTGTTTGGATAGAGGGTTAAACTGGGGGTGGGTTAGAAGTGAGTTTGGGGTGATATGATTGTATTGGAGTTTGAAAAAGTGAGTAGTTATTGTGATGTGATTGTATTGAAGTTAGAAAAAGGGGGTAGAAGTGGAGTAGTTTATAATTTTTATATGATATGATGGTATAATATATTATTTTTTGATAGGATTGATGACGTAAAATTGGTTTATTTATTTTTTTTAAAAAAGGAATAAAGTGGGGCCCACAGGGAGAGAGGGGGTGTGGGTTAAGGAGGGTAAACTCCCCTAACCCGCAGGTAACCCGCGAACCAAACGCTACCTTAAGGTATATACGAGGAATTGTAACTGCTCACAATCCCATCACAAACTTTCTGAAGTTCTCTGATAGACGCTCCGATGAAACATGTCATGAGAGAATATAGCATATGTATGCCTCCTCTTCCGAAGTGCAATAGATTCGTCTAGATCCTCTGAAGGTATCAACTTATTGCATGACATCTCCTAAGTAGCTGCAATCTCGTCTTGTATAGTCTCATGTTGTACATAAACACCCATTGCCATCAGTGGAAACCATTTGTTCAAAATTTACATGAGGTGTGCTCGATGTTTAGGAAGGCGTAGGAGCACGGATAAAGTGGTAATGGTAAGTAAATATACACACAAAGCGAAGTTTGTACTACAAAGAGCTTAATAGGAGCGCATGGATGGGTGCAATGATAACCTCCTCTTCAAACTCAAATGGTGTCGTTATGTCACATTTGTAAGAAAAATACATGACAGACTCAAAGATTACAATGCCAACATTGACATCATACTTTCACCTGACATGATCAAAGCATCGGTAGCCCTTTTGGGTCCCGACCAAAGATTTTTTTTAAGGCAAAATAGGGGGTAACATGCTAAGGTGTCTTCCCCAATATATTAAGCCAAAAAATTATAGCCGCAAGACCTTACAGAAGCAAGGACTCAAGAAGGTTCATGTAATGGATACAGACATTCTCACGATATAATCGTTGAGAGGAAAAAAGGACGTCATTTCTAGCAAGACAAATAGCTCGTAAGATTGCCACATGTCTAAGCAATTCCTCCCTTTGTCGCCACCTCGCATCAAACAATGAAGACCAGAACGCTTCAATGCAATGAGTGTTAATCCAAGAGGGGCCAACCTCGACCTAGGTGGGCGAAGAAATCGGGCAACGGAAGAAAAGGTGCTCCAGTGTCTCGATGTCGTTCTCGCACAGGAGGCATATATCGGACATCACAGCAAACAGCCTGGAGCAACGGTCTCTAGTCATAACACGCTTTCTTCTGAGCAGTCAGAGAAAAAAAACAACCCTCTTTGGAAGCTCAAGTTCCCAGATTAGATTGCAATCCCGAATCATATCGTCCGTTCGAGCAGGAGGCGGTCTACAAATAGCGTTATACGCCTTCCTAACTGAGAAGGAGGTGACCCTCCACACCCAGTGGTCACGGCCATCAGATGGCCTACCTATCTGCCTCAAAGAGTCCAGAAGAAGAAGGAAGTCCTTCAAGCGCTGGTCGGAAAAGTTCATCCAGAAAGTAGGTATCGAATTCCCGTTATCCCAGCAATCCACAATGCGCGCTTCATAATCTGCATCCAAGGCAAAAAGGCGAGGGAAACAGGCGCAAAGTGGGCTACCGCCCGTCCAATTGTCCGTCCAGAATGCAAAAGAGGCACCATTCTCCAAGACCGGGAGGAAAAGCTCCTGGAACCGAGGCATCATCTTCAAAATTCCCTTCCAGAAGGCTGAGGAATGCGTCCTCGGTCGCAAAGCCAGAGAGTCTTGATGAGAGACGGCATAGAGGCGATGGATGAGACAACAGCAGATATCCTCACTCTTCCTCCGAATTCTACTCACCTACTTAAGAAACAAAGCCTCGTTTAAGACCTCCAGATGCATGATCCAAGTCCACAAGTCCTCCCCTTAGGCAACGTAACCGTATCACAATCCATCAGGTGGATACAGTGGCCCTCCTGGCCAAATTTGCTCCACAGGAACTTCTGCACCAACCGCTCCAGGCGCTTTCTAATACCAATGGGTACCATTTGGGAAGAAATGAAGAAAACAAGAATAGCAGAGAGCATCTCCTTCACCAGCACAAGACGACCACCTCAGGATAGAACAAATGCCTTCCATCCAGATAACTTCATTTCCAACTTATCCACTACCGTAAACAATCTGTCACCTTCACTCTTCCAGACGTCAGAGGCTGAAGGATATGGAATTTATCCTCAAGCGCATCACGGAAGCGTGATCGTCGTATCGGATACGACGAAGAACGACTAGTCGTACTAGTTGTTCGGTGCAGCGGAATTTAAAAATTTTTTATACGATGAAACCACATGATCCGAGAACCATTCTCAGATCGTTTCATCTATAACCACAACAAGTATAATGCAATACCTCTTGAAGCGTGGTTGATCAAGTGTCTAAAAGAAGAGACCTCATGTCTCAAGTCCGATCGTCGGTGAGACCGCTTGCGAGCGCGGGGATGAACCGTGTTTTCCTCGCAATCCAAGAAGATGATCCAAGCGTAGTTGCTCCTGATCTCGTCGCACGAGATCAAACGTCTCCCTCGTGAGAGAAACTCTCCAAGAAGATGGAGAACCGAAGAATGTCGAAGCGGTGGCGCGGTGGCGAAGGCGACGACGGTTCTCTCCTCTAGGGTTTGGTGGACGGCCACCAATATTAGAGGGAGAGAGGGCTGACGTGTGTAGAGAAGAAAGAAAGAGAGAGAGCCTCAATATCACATGTAAAGAGAGCATGGTATGCCTCTCTATTTATAGGGTTTTGGGATCCATGGATCTCAATCCATGGGACATATAAAATCAATGGGTGAGATTGATTTATGTCAATCCAATGGTAAAGATTGTTGTTGGTAAAACCAACAAATTTAGGTTAAAATATATTTGACAAAATCAAATATAAATTAGTCCTAAATCAAACCAATAAATAAGGAGAGAAGATACATGGAGATTTCATCTCCATGTACCTCCAAAGTGGACAGCCACACATTCCTTATAGGAATGATGTGCCGCCCAAAGATTTCATGGAGATTGCAATCTCATGGAAATCCATGAGATTGCATATCTCCTTGAAAATCTCCTTTATTTATTTCCAACAACTTTTGTTGGCTTTTATTCTTCAAAAATAATTCATAATTATATTTGAGAATATTGCAATCTTGCCATTGAAAAATTGTGAATCATATTCACAACCCAAAACAACATATAATTTACATTGTCAATTAATTACACAATGTGTATCCAATACACATAATAATTAATCAACACATATAAATTATAGTTAGCTCTCTCTAATACATTATAAATCTCATTTATAATATATTATGAATAATTGGATATTTCTATCCACATTGTTCTTATCCACATTAATTAAATCACATTTAATTAAATTGGATAATTTCTTCACACATCAATATGATTAAATCACATTTAATCATCATCTCTTCATTGCTTAGATCTTATGGAATTATTCTTGAACCCTTCAAGAATAATGCAATCTCTCCGCAGATACTTGGAGATAAGGACAGGGCGATTGTATTGTTCCACGTATAGTGACATGGATATTGAGATCATATCTCAAATCCATATCGTGGGACTCCCATAGATGCTTGATTAAATCAAGACCGTAAATCTAATCTTCTCATTGCATCTGAATCACATTCAGATCAATGTCCAACATTTGGACTAAGATCAGATTAATTCTCTACTGAGAGGAGTCACTAAAATCCAGACCCGTTTCATCACTCCCTAGGAATGGAAGCATCATGGTTATACAATCGTTTATGATCACATCACCCTCAGGTATTCCCAATACCTGTACATCCTGCATACTGGAAGACTCAGAATAAACCCGAAGTACTAGATCAACTTTATACTATCTGCTTCATGGTTTTATCAGTAAGTTTCTCATTCGATCATTGGGAGTTGGTATCAATCATACACTTTCCACAAGCGTATATTATACCTAGGTCTTGATCATATACTAAAAGTATATATCAAACCTACAAATTCAGTCAAGCTTCCAAAGCGAGACGACCATGCGCATGGAATTTGATTCTTCCCAATATCTCATGAGTGAGCTCATGTCTTCCGGTTCAGTAACTGAACCTGTATGATCCCTTTGAGAGATCGTATTACTCATATGCCCTTATATGCACACCAGTGCGCCGGTGTATAGACCTGGATTAAGTCATCAACCTATTGGTCTGCCAAATGTACATACTTAGACATATAGCGACACATCTGTCTCCGGTCAGAGGATGCGTGCCTATATCATGACAGCATACGATATAGAACTTTGGTTATCTCGATCTCGTTAAGTCAACTCTTTGACCTAACTAATCTGACACCTCCGAATCTCTATTCCTATGCAGAGGACCTGCATCAAGAGGTCGGTCAGATATCAGCCTTCAGAGATAAGGATTGTCATCTCCTACTCAGGCTGGAGATCATCTCTTAATAATCATTCGACGGTGCTTGATGAGTCCTCAATCTAATCCTTTGGATATTCATCCAAGCACCAGCCTCTATGATTCAATAGTTGAATCAACAGCTGTATGATCATCAAGATGGCCATGGTACATAACCCTAATTGTACTAAGGGACCTATTATGCAAATTAATTATTCTTCATTTCAGATCTGGGAATGATATTTGCAATATCATTTATTGCATAATGGCTCGCCGTGGGCTCGCATTTCCAACAATCTCCCACTAACCCAAAGAGCCATTAATGGGTTAATCATTTAAACCCGCGATCATGTGACAATCATAGGCTATTAAGAAAATAGCTAGGTAAGCTGATCAGTCACTCTGTTCCCGCGAGACTACGCCAAGTCCTTTTACGGCACTTGCATATCCCCTGTAACAGTGCTCGCATCTAATGCGAATGTTGCATCTTATGCAACCAATACTCAATCTTGTTGGTTACAGTGTCCTTGACACTATAGCTTAATAATTATCATAACCAGTATTTCCATAATCCTTATCAGAATACCCTTATTCCTGGAGATCACTGTCTCCTAAGGTATCTACAGTTAAGACCTTTTAGATCACTATCTATAAAGTCATAAACTTTTGAAAAATAAGACTTTGAGATCACTATCTCAAAAATCTTGTTATCTATGAAGATTTTGTTATTACTGCAATCAAGTGTTTTCTCTCCATAGTAGGATTAGCAATACTTTGCTACTCCCACTGCATGGCAGATATCTGACTTTTGTACACATCTAGTATACACTCAACTTCTCGTAACTGATGCACAAGTGCAAGCAGTACTAGCATTCACTTCCTCAACTCTTTGAGGTGCTATCCCTTTAGATAGGTCAGTACCATATCTTAAGGGATGGAAGCCTTTCTTGGAATTTCTAAGAATAGAATATTTCCAAGGTGTACTACAAATGTGACAGTCCCATTATCCTCTTCTCTTTGCTTCTGAACAACTTCAGAACTAAGATCTAAGAGGTATCTTTGAAATCATATTTCAAGATATGGAATAGTCAGTCCATAAAACACTTATTATTATCCTTATATCATTCCAAATGATTAGGATATTATCTACATTTAGCATGATGAACACAATGGCACTCCCACTAAGCTTCACATGGTTCATTAAGATTTTATCTGAAATCATAACATTTATAATTTCTTCAAATCTTATGGTCCAACTTCAAGAAGCTTATGTGAGTCCATAAATGGATTCCTTAGCTTTCACATCTTGCTTTTCTCAACCATGAAGTCCTGGGGCTACTTCATGTGAATATCCTCAGAGAGGTATTGGTAGAGGAATGCAATATTGACTTACATCTTGAAGATGCAATAGTCAATTTGTGTATCTAAGGTTAGCAACATTCTGATGGTTTTTAAGCATGGTCACCGAAAAGCAAGTCTCATCGCAAGCAATGCCTTCTCTTCCAGTGTGTAGCTCATGGCTACGGACCGTGCTTTGAAGATCTCTACCTTCTCATCAAGTTCCCTTTCTCTTGAAGATCCATTTACACCTTTACAGGTCTTACCCATATAGGTGGATCCTCGAGGGTCCATATACAACACTTGTATATGAAGTCTACATTAGACTTTTATTGCTAACATCCATCTATCCATGCTATGATCTTCAGAAGCTTCATCACATGAAGTTCGATCATTTTCAGATTTCTCTGACACATGGAATCCATCCTCAAACTCATTTGAAGAGGTATTAGTGTTTCATCTTTAACTGTCCTTTTAGTTTCCAATTTCAGGATTCTCATTATCTTCTCAAGATTAAATGAGTTCCTACACTTCATTTTCATCTTGATTCTCAAGAGTCTCAACCTCTAAGAATCACATTCTCAGAAATGAGATACTTTAAGAATCTCAAGGTCATAAAGTAGGTATCCAATACCATCCTTTATTTTCCTAATAAAGCAGCATTCT
Source organism: Ottelia alismoides (assembly GCA_037367405.1). Taxonomy (NCBI): domain Eukaryota; kingdom Viridiplantae; phylum Streptophyta; class Magnoliopsida; order Alismatales; family Hydrocharitaceae; genus Ottelia; species Ottelia alismoides. The sequence continues at coordinate 49,834 of JAZKJV010000370.1, forward strand.
CAAGTGCTAGATTCCAACATACATGGAACCTTATTAAGGATATACATTGTACTCTCTACTACACATATATACCTGGAAACTAAGGGATAATTATGCTAAAATTCATCATTGATAAGATCATGTCACACATGATCCAATTGTATCTCCCTATAACTCTATTGAGTTAAGGTGTGTTAGGAGGATTGAGATAGAAATGATATTCATATCTCCATAAGTTATCCTTTGAATTCATCTAATAGGTATATGCTACCTAGATTAGATCAAATTCATTTTATCTTCCTTCAAACTTTGGTTCCAAACCAAAATTATGAAATCTTTGAACATTTCAAATATTTCTTTAGGTGAAGAGAAGTAATCTCATATCATACATAATCATCAATAGATATCACATATTCATAATGTTTACTATGATTTAGATGATCCGCATACATCAATATGTATGAGATCCTAAATACCTTGACATCTTACACCATTCCCAAAGAAGTGTGCATTAGACATTTTTCCTTTTGAATACAATATTCATAAGTATGTAAGTTTTAAAATTTTAGACATTCTAAAGTTTCATTTCTTACTAGTCTATTGATCAAGTCAATAGACAAATGTCCAAGGCTTGATGCTCGATCATTGTCAAATGAGCTTCATCCTCCTATTGATCTTGAGGTTTAATTTCAGTATTTAGAAATGTTAATGAACCATTCATTAATTTTCTAATTTAGTGGAGTCCTCTAGATTTTAGATTACTTTCTGAAATATCTTCATCATAACTCTTTATGATAGGTCCATTCCAGAATTCATGTTTATTTCCAACATTTAGAAACAAACAATGAGTGTATTCTAATGTCTAGGTCATAGAGACATTCTCTAAGACTAAGGTTTCTCCCACTGAAATTATGAAGTCTAGTGATCCAATGGAAATTGTTGCAACAATTGCATTAATGTCCATATGGATAATTATAAACCTTAAGATCAAAATTTTCAGTCTTCTAAAACATATGCAACCCATTGCAAGTGTTGTTAGAAGATTAAGATACAATTATTAGACTTTATCTTATTCAATAAGTAAGCCAATTATCAAGTATTTATGTAGATTATTTTGATGCTCTATCCGAGTCCTTCTCTAAGGATTCTAGATAGACTTGATAGTCATACTATCAACACATCAACTTATTGCAGTTTTGGCATTCATCCAACTCTTTGGATGTCATATGGAAGTCACAGAAGTCCAGTCAACTCTTTCTTTCTTTCTTGGGTCCAACCCATGCTTCCACTGTGCTCCCTTTATCTATAAACAACCATTGCTTAAGACTAAGGATCCCTTATGTTAAATTCAAAAAGAATTCAATGTAAGAGCATTTCAACATTTATACATGCTTCATTAAATTCATACAATATGAATATTTTGAAGCTTCATGAATGACTAGAGTATAGACAATAGAATGATGACACTCATCATGTCTACATCTATTTATACTCTTAAAACCATTGGTTTAGGTAGCTATCCAAACATTTTGAATACATCATCTCTTATAGAGCTACCATTCTGCATGATGCAGAGAACCATGTCACTCATGATTAAATGTCAAGAGCACATATGTATGCCATAATATCTTCATTGATTTTATAAGGATTATTTGACAATTGCGATCATCATCAACATGTTACTTCCAAAGTACATCCGATGAGATCAAGACTATAGAGACATACAAACCCTAGCGTTGTAGTCCTATTATCTATTTAATTGTCATTCCTCATTATTGTGAGGAAACATGCACATTGCAACCACATACATTATGTGTTCAATTGCAAGTACAATATCTGGATCATGAGTCCAATCCATGATATTTTACTGGTTATTATTGAGTATAACATTGAGTGGGTTTTAATGAAGGATTATCTGAAATAAGAAATTTGCATAAATTTATATAAATATATATATACACATTTTACTTTGATTTAGGAATTTTATATCAAAGTTGTCTTGCCTTGTCAACATTGAAAGTTCATTCCCATAATCACTTTCAATGTAAGAGATATACTTACCATTATATCTCAACAAGATCTGGGATCTCCTTCCTTATCTTTGTTACATCCCAATAATATGAGAATCTGCAACTCGGATAAAAAGAAGCAGGAACACATTCCGCTTTGCAAGTCCAATTTGCATTTCCCAATTCGGTCTTTAACACCCCGGGCCCACCACCCCTAAGACGATGTTGACCCGTCGTTAATTGAACCAACCGTCAACAGGAATAGTACTCGTTATACGCAATCCAATATCGCCCCAATAATATGAGGATCCGATATTGGGGTCACTACGTATACGGCCTTACTCTTTCGAGAAGCAAAGAGCCTGATCCAGATGCGTTTGCATACAGGAGCTGTCACTTCGGACAGGCGTCTCCCATATACAATCCCTGACGACGGAACCCTTCGCCATGACAGGAGACCATGGATGTCACTTATGTGATCCTCCATATCATATTCAAATTCTAATTAATCACTATGAATCATATTCATTATGATTAATTCTTCCAAGGGAAATAACATCTCTATTCATAATAGAGTGTTTTAATTTTAATTGGATTCCAATCAATCTAATCATATTAAATTAATGATCCAATTAATATCCAACAAACATTTTTATTGTTACTTGAATTATGGTATTATCTCAAATACGTATTATTTCGAATTTTAATAATTAGAAATACATCATGATTTCTTAAGCATTATACTAACCCTACCCGTTGTCATGGCCAGTACCGACGAGAGTGGGACGGACCACATACGTTGCAACCCGCAACCCCAATGCTCTCCGACTAGACACCATATCCACCTCGGGAAAGGATAATGCAAAATAAATCATTTTGTACTTGAGATGATCATCGGTTCTTCAACCGAAATTATACCATATAAAAATAATCAAAACAACTTTGATTAACATTATAATGAGATTTTCTAAACAAATCCCAAGTCCTATTCAAGCAACATGTTTGTTGGAATGTTGATCATGTAGATCATGTAACCAATTAGTGATATAGATCACATCTAATCAATTATTGGTTAAGGCAATGTCAGTTAAGGAAATAATTATCATCAAATATTTCACAAATATTTATGCACAATTATTCTAGGAAATTAAATAATTTAATTTCACTAATTTATTAAATGACAGTCATTATACAAGCATCAAGTTTGATGATTGTGTTTCCAATTAAGATTTAGATCAAATCTAATCAATTAATTGGTTGAGACCATGTCAATTATGTAAATAATCAACTTCCAATATTTCACAAATATTTTTCATGATTATTTCATGAAATTAACAATTAATTTCACTAATTGGCAATCATTTGTTTCTAGATTAGGACTGTAATTTCAGCAGTGACCTCTACTTACTAAAATTAGCATATCGCAATCATATTAAATCCAAATTAGACAAAATCAATTTTCACAGATTGCTAATTTGATTTGGGACAGAATCCAAGTGATGTTACATGCATTTCGAGGCAAGTCTAAACAGTAATTAACATTTTAATCACGTTCAGATCTACAGTTCCCGCAACAGTGCATACATGTTCATTAAAACAACCATATCTAGAGCATACGAAATCCGATTTACGTAAACTCAAATCCTATGGTTTCCTTATTTAATGGGGAACAAAATCCATGTAAATAATTCGTGCTTAAACATTTTAAACATCACCGAAATTATTTACTAAACAGATCTGCGAAATCAAATGCAACAAAACTTTCGCGACCTTAACGAACCCAAGTCGTCCTCGGTTTTCGAATCATATTCGAAACCGTCAACCTAGCTCTGATACCATTTGAAGGATATGGAATTTATCCTCAAGCGCATCACGGAAGCGTGATCGTCGTATCGGATACGACGAAGAACGACTAGTCGTACTAGTTGTTCGGTACAGCGGAATTTAAAAATTTTTATTCGATGAAACCACATGATCCGAGAACCATTCTCAGATCGTTTCATCTATAACCACAACAAGTATAATGCAATACCTCTTGAAGCGTGGTTGATCAAGTCTCTAAGAGAAGAGACCTCCTGTCTCAAGTCCGATCGTAGGTGAGACCGCTTGCGAGCGCGGGGATGAACCGCGTTGTCCTCGCAATCCAAGAAGATGATCCAAGCGTAGTTGCTCCTGATCTCGTCGCACGAGATCAAACGTCTCCTTCGTGAGAGAAACTCTCCAAGAAGATGGAAAGCCGAAGAACGTCGAAGCGGTGGCGCGGTGGCAAAGGCGACGACGGTTCTCTCCTCTAGGGTTTGGTGGACGGCCACCAATATTAGAGGGAGAGAGGGTTGACGTGTGTAGAGAAGAAAGAAAGAGAGAGAGAGCCTCAATATCACATGTAAAGAGAGAGCATGGTATGCCTCTCTATTTATAGGGTTTTGGGATCCATGGATCTCAATCCATGGGACATATAAAATCAATGGGTGAGGTTGATTTATGCCAATCCAATGGTAAAGATTGTTGTTGGTAAAACCAACAAATTTAGGTTAAAATATATTTGACAAAATCAAATATAAATTAGTCCTAAATCAAACCAATAAATAAGGAGAGAAGATACATGGAGATTTCATCTCCATGTACCTTCCAAAGTGGACGGCCACACATTCCTTATAGGAATGATGTGTCGCCCAAAGATTTCATGGAGATTGCAATCTCGTGGAAATCCATGAGATTGCATATCTCCATGAAAATCTCCTTTATTTATTTCCAACAACTTTTGTTGGCTTTTATTCTTCAAAAATAATTCATAATTATATTTGAGAATATTGCAATCTTGCCATTGAAAAATTGTGAATCATATTCACAACCCAAAACAACATATAATTTACATTGTCAATTAATTACACAATGTGTATCCAATACACATAATAATTAATCAACACATATAAATTATAATTAGCTCTCTCTAATACATTATAAATCGCATTTATAATATATTATGAATAATTGGATATTTCTATCCACATTGTTCTTATCCACATTAATTACATCACATTTAATTAGATTGGATAATTTCTTCACACATCAATATGATTAAATCACATTTAATCATCATCTCTTCATTGCTTAGATCTTATGGAATTATTCTTTAACCTTCAAGAATAATGCAATCTATCCACAGATACTTGGAGATAAGGACAGGGCAATTGTATTGTTCCACGTATAGTGACATGGATATTGAGATCATATCTCAAATCCAGATCGTGGACCTCCCATAGATGCTTGATTAAATAAGGACCGTAAATCTAATCTTTTCATTGCATCTGAATCACATTCAGATCAATGTCCAACATTTGGACTAAGATCAGATTAATTCTCTATTGAGAGGAGTCACTAAAATCCAAACCCGTTTCATCACTCCCTAGGAATGGAAGCGTCATGGTTATACAATCGTTTATGATCACATCACCCTCAGGTATTCCCAATACCTGTACATCCTGCATACTGGAAGACTCAGAATAAACCCGAAGTACTAGATCAACTTTATACTGTCTGTTTCATGGTTTTATCAGTAAGTTTCTCATTCGATCATTGGGAGTTGGTATCAATCATACACTTTCCAAAAGCGTATATTATACCTAGGTCTTGATCATATACTAAAAGTATATATCAAACCTACAAATTCAGTCAAGCTTCCAAAGCGAGACGACCATGCGCATGGAATTTGATTCTTTCCAATATCTCATGAGTGAGCTCATGTCTTCCGCTTCAGTAACTGAACCTGTATGATCCCTTTGAGAGATCGTATTACTCATATGCCCTTATATGCACACCAGCGCGTCGGTGTATAGACCTTGATTAGGTCATCAACTTATTGGTCTGCCAAATGTACATACTTAGACATATAGCGACACATCTGTCTCCGATCAGAGGATGTGTGCCTATATCATGACAGCATACGATATAGGACTTTGGTTATCTCGATCTCGTTAAGTCAACTCTTTGACCTAACTAATCTGACACCTCCGAATCTCTATTCCTATGCAGAGGACCTGCATCAAGAGGTCGGTCAGATATCAGCCTTCAGAGATAAGGATTGCCATTTCCTACTCAGGCTGGAGATCATCTCTTAATAATCATTCGACGGTGCTTGATGAGTCATCAATCTAATCCTTTGGATATTCATCCAAGCACCAGCATCTATGATTCAATAGTTGAATCAACAGCTGTATGATCATCAAGATGGCCATGGTACATAACCCTAATTGTACTAAGGGACCTATTATGCAAATTAATTATTCTTCATTTCAGATCTGGGAATGATATTTGCAATAACATTTATTGCATAATGGCTTGTCGTGGGCTCGCATTTCCAACAGAGGCAATCTCAGATAACAAAAGGGGAGGGAGCCACATTCCGTACCAAACTCCATGTTGCACAAGCAAGACCCCTCATCCGAAAGACCAAAAGTAATAACCGTAGATTTGCCAAAGGTTCAGAACGAAACCAAACATCTCCCCAAAGATCTCCAGCGTGATAGCCATACCGCCAACTTCCTCCTTCCTTACCTCAATAAAGAGGATCGTGTCATTTGCATACTAGAAATGAGGATTATGCAAATCCCCAGAAGAATAACCCATCGTGATCCCACTACTCTGAACTCGATCCACCATGCAAGCAAGAACATCAGAAGCAATGACGAACAGCATAGGTGCGAGAGGGCACCCCTGCCTTACCCTCTCTACGACTGAAAGAAACCTCCTTCTGGACAACCGTTAACAAGCACCGAAAAGGAAGTTGTGGCGATGCAACACGTCATCCAAGAGACCCGAACATCTGGAATCCCCTCTTATAAAGAGCTGCCCAGAGAAAGCATCAGTTCATAGTGTCGTAGGCCTTGGCAAAGTTTATTTATCAAAGCAGAGCATTCTTTTCACTTCTCTTCCAAACGACAATAATCTCAGAAGCCACAACCAAACTACCTGCAATCTGCCTCCGAGGAACACAGGCCGACTGTAATGAAGAGACAATATACTCAAGAACCTTATTAAGTCCAACTGCAAAAACCTTCGCCACAATCAGGTAAATGACATTCGAAAGGGAAATCGACATATAGTCTTCGATTCTTTCCGTCGCTTCCCGCTTGGGGAGGAGAAAATCAGAGCCTTGTTCAACTTCTTAAAGCCCGCATTGCACCGACGGCACTCATCTACCACCACTAGTATCTCCCTACCCACAAGACCCCAAAACTCCTTATAAAAAAAATACAACGAAGTCGCCTGAGCCAGACGCTCCTTCAGCATTCAAGTTCCAAACAATCGATCTGACCTCCAAGATCACACTCTATCAGGAGGCTCACATACGTAGCCGAAATACGAGAAGCCCCAAGGCCACTCCATTTCCATGGTCTGTCAATTTCCCTCCTCGAGAATTCATGAAAGTGCTCTGCAATCGCACATCCCATCTCTCTATCTCCCTCCACCACGTTCCGTTAACTATCACCACTAGCCACCCGGTGGAAGGTCATGTTCGCATCGCCCTCCTTGAGGTAGGCATGCCTATATCTCTGCTTCTATTCCATTATCCGCTTCTTATTCTTAGCCATAATCTCTCTTTGAGTCGCTGCCCTCTCAGGTCTCCTTAAAAGCACAAAGCCTTTTGCACAAGGATGTCAACTTCTCAGAAAAACGAGACGTCGCAGATCCCGACACTTTCATAGATGTCCAGTGGGAAGAAATAATGTCCCTAAAAGAGTCTTCCAGAAGCCAGGTCCGTTCAAATATGAAAAACCCCCTATATGGGGAGGGAACACCGGAGTCCCAGACAATAGGCTTATGATCCGATCTAGCCCGAGCTCTGCAAGACGAAAACGAGAGAATATGTCTCCATCAGCTCGAAGGAAGCAAGGAAGCGATCGATGCGAGAGCGAGATCTAGAGCTCCTCCAAGTGAACTTCGTGTCAGTAGCATCCAATACCTCCAGTTCCAGATTGTCGACGACCTCAGCAAAGTCCGTAGAACACGGATCATGCCCCCTACGCATCCGAGTTTGATCAGAGGAAACCAGGGAGACATTAAAATCTCCCCCCCCCACAAGCTAGGCACATCTCGAAAACGTAACCCTCGCTGCTCTGAGGTCAGCCCACAGCTCCTGCCTAAGGGCATGCTAACAAAGCTCGTAGACACACGAGAAGGCGAATAATGTGTTAAGATACGGTGCAGTCCAATAGCACCGTGAGGACATGTGTGCCCTTCAGCTCCGCTCAAAACAAGAAGGTGGAATCCTTCCACGCCATAAGTAGGCGTCCAGCACTCCCCGACGCGTCAATTGTCTGAAAGCTTGAGAGTGCACCCGCACCAAATAAGTTCCACAAGCCACTAGAACAAGAGTCAAGTTTCGTTTCCTGGATGAGAACCGCGTCGCAACCCCACTCTGAAAACCTCGATCCCAATGCCCTTCTTTTTCCGGGTAACAAGACACCTAACATTCCACAATAATATTTTCATCTAGAACCAGAGTGAGAGGCCACTGTACTCACTGCCCCGCCAACACAGCCACTTGTGCCTTAAGCTCTAAAATAGCAGGTAGCTCGCCACGCGTCACCTTCGGACACTGCCTCCGCCTATACCTTTTCGTGGTTCCCCTTCCTACCTTCGAAGTTGCGAAGTCCACCGCCTCAAAACGTTTAGCATCTCCCGTCGAGTGACCTCCTGGCTCTTCCGCCACCTACAGCTGGTCAGGTCCAGAACCCTCCACCCCAAAGTCCAAACAGACGCGCTTGTCAAGATGACTTTCACCTGCAACTACTGGTGCGACCCTGATAACTTTATGGGCCTCAATGTGTTCAGAAAGTCGGCCTATGCGGCCGCATATGCGGTCGCATATGTGTAGCAGCCCCCCTACCGCACCGAGTATGCTATACTCGGTCAATCTGCGGGTCCGGGGGTATACTCGGCCGAGTAAACTGCATATGCGGCCGCATATGTAATAGAGGTAACTATTTGCTTCCCCACCGTCTTCTTTACTTCCACATGGGTTGCTCCTCCACCATCTTTTTCTCCTCTGCCAAGGTTTGTTGATTGATCAATTTAGCTTTAAATCTCTCTATTTTTTTAAATTTAGCATCAACAAATCTCTATCTTTTAAATTCTCCAACGATAGCTCTAACTTCTACATTATCTCATAACTGCATGAATATCGAATAATTACATGTGTATCTTAGATCTTTTTAGGATAAAATGAATATAGATGTCAAATTTGCATGGAATTTTCAACTGCACGGAACAAATTACATAAATTTAATTCAAATGGTTGAATTTTTTAATATTTGACTTGAGTAGACAAATACACCATTTACTAAAACATAAAGGTTCATCATTGTGTTTACTAACAATGTTACACTTCAAAAAAAGGTTTCCTTCTAATTTGGACAAGGATATCCACCATTTTTTTCTATCTTCAATCAATTTACAACATTTTTTACTCTCTCCACCGTTAACTTAACATTTTTGTCTTTTGGAAATGGATGACCTTTGAAAATACTTTGGTTGATATCACGTTCTACAATAAAGTCTTCACTTCATATTTCTTCCATGCTATTTTTTTAAACATAAATATCTAATGTTTGAAATTATTATATTTTTATTATTTTTAATTAAAATAATAGAAACCGCATAATCCGCATATACTTCCGCATACCCGCTTACTCGCTCCAGACCGCCTGACCGAACGACTATCGCATACCGACCATCTGAACCTTAGGCTTCATGCCCACCAGTTCGCCAACCAAAGCTAGTCTCCAACGCCTCTGACTAAGCTCGGTGTCCTGGACCTGAAGTAATCTCCGGTCCGGTCATACAGACAAAACTCAAATCAAGGTCCGCCCGACCCGAGAGAAGTAGTCGATCTGGGCCCAAAATTGGATATCCAACCACCCGCACCGTAAGAGAGCTAGTATCCGGATCCCGAAACAAGATAGGCCACCTGCCCGATCAAAATGGAAGAGCGGTCGCAGAACAGAGCACGAAGAGGCCTTATTAGGGCTTCAGGGAAACGCACTTGAAGCGTCGCCGACTCTTCTCCTTCCACATCTTTCTGCAAGGAAAACTCGGCTTGTTCGCAACGGCAAGGCTCTTCAATTCCTCATGCAGTGCCTTGACTTCCTCCCTTGCCATAAATGTTGAAGGCTGACGTGGCGTCGACTCAATCAAGAGGCAGGTTGCGGCACCCTCTGACGAACGCGGTGGCAGCAAAGGCAGCAAGAACATGACGCAGAGCTTGAAAAAAGCATGGCCGACTCGCAAAGACGTAAACAATTCCATCAAAGCTCTATCAGGGAACTCCATAAGAAGCAGAGTTATACGTGGGTCAGACCCCGACGAGCGACCATTGTCAAGGATCCCCTTCACCGAGCCAAGATCCCTCAGCGCCGACCCCAGAGCCACCACCGTACGAGATCAAAATGGAACCCCCACCACACGTGCCACCCGCTAGGAGCATTTTTTGTCGCCGCCATCGGTAAACCGGGGGAGCTGCCCCAAGAAATTGTTCTCCTCCCTTGAACCAAGCAGATGCTCCACCTGTGACTTTGAGAGCCCCCGCACACAGCACTTCTAACTCGCCAAGCCAACAACACCCCCCGTAAAGTCATGCCCGAAGCTGAGCACGATGCCAGACCAGATGGAGTTCACAGACAACAAGTCCCTCATCCAAGAGCCTATCAATAGTTCGATTCCCATGTCCATTAGGGGCTCCCCAGCCACAATATCTGCAAAGGAGCATCTAGGTCTGACTTCACCACCAAGAACCTTCGAAGGAGTCGAAGTCATCAGAGGCTCTTCATCAAAGTTCGGATCGACAATGGGAACAGAATGTGACATCCTCCCCCAGAGAAGATAGGAACTCCGTCGATGCCCAACGGCCCCACACGAGAAATAACACGGAGGAAGGGCGCAGAACGACGCACGATGCCCCCGTTCACTGTACCTATAATAGTGTTGGTCGCACTTCGAGTGTAACACAAAAATCCAACCCCCCCCCTCTCCTCCTTCAGCCCTCGCTCATGCCTTTTTGACTCCGCAACCACCAACTGACTCCATGCTTGCTCCCCGCGCTTCATTCGTCAGCGCAGTCGCTCCCTCTTTTGCCTCTTCATCGCCAAGTCCTAAAAGAAACTTCGATGCTTCGCCAAAAATGAGTGATACATGTTGGAGTATATGTGTTATGCGTCACTTGTGGTTTAGATGGGTAAATGGATCACTCCAGGATCCATTTACCACATCCAGTTGTTTAGTCCTACATCCACCAATAGTGAGATGTGGAGAGCTAGTAAGGGCCATATAAGAAGCCCCTCACCCTCTGTATCCAATGAGAAAGGCAATGCAAAATCATCCCTTTAAGGCATTCTCTCGTGGTTTCATCTCACTGTACCTATAATAGTGTTGGTCGCACTTCGAGTGTAACACAAAAATCCAACCCCCCTCTCCTCCTTCAGCCCTCGCTCATGCCTTTTTGACTCCGCAACCACCGACTGACTCCACGCTTGCTCCCCGCGCTTCATTCGTCAGCGCAGTCGCTCCCTCTTTTGCCTCTTCATCGCCAAGTCCTAAAAGAAACTTCGATGCTTCGCCAAAAATGAGTGATACATGTTGGAGTATATGTGTTATGCGTCACTTGTGGTTTAGATGGGTAAATGGATCACTCTAGGATCCATTTACCACATCCAGTTGTTTAGTCCCACATCCACCAATAGTGAGATGTGGAGAGCTAGTAAGGGTCATATAAGAAGCCCCTCACCCTCTGTATCCAATGAGAAAGGCAATGCAAAATCATCCCTTTAAGGCATTCTCTCGTGCTTTCATCCCGCTCCTTAGGGACTCAGAGAGTAGTGTTCTACATTAAAATCTCATTGTTCTTAATTTCTTTATTCTTTTCTCTGATTCTGCTTCTGTATTATATTTTCTAACATGGTATTAGAGGGGGTTGATCCTCGGATGATTTCTTGAAGATTTATTTTTTATTGTTCAAGAATCAAGAGCAGATTCATTCTTTGATTACGTTCTTGAAGATTTAATGTTCAATAAAGTTATAGGGTTTTTTTGAAACCCTAATCAGTTCTAAGGTTTTTTTCTGATGGAAACCCTAATTTCTGGTGATATTCCAAGCAAGCCCTGGCAATGCCGTAACTCTAGTCATATGATGCAGCCCCGTCAGGGGCGACGCAAGATTCTAGGTCGAGCGATGCTTCTCGAGGCAATGCTCCTCCGAACACCACCCATCTTCTCACTTCCAGATCAAGGCAGCGAGCTCCAGCGACAACGCTCGTGTCGGCCCTCCTCCAAGCAACGGTGCTACAAATCGAGTAGAGGTCCTTCATCAAGCTCCAGGTGATGCTGGTGACACCACAACTACTGCGAACAGGCCCCCTTCCAACAAGAGGTGATGCATCCACATTCGAGCAGGTGGCGATGGCGAAAACTCCTATGAGGAGGCGACGCTACAGCAACATGCCCCAATCCTTATCCGGTTCTACCTCCACGCGATGGCGGCACAACTCCATGGTCACGCAAAATCCACGTGATGCAGCTAATCTCCAGGAAGCGCATGATCAACAAAAAAACACAAACGAAGAAGAAGCAGGTGGCGCTACTCGTGGACATCTCGGCGATGGGTTCGAACTTCGAAGGAACCCTACTCCAGGCGCATCTCAAGAGGCGGTGATGATCTGGCTTCTCTCGTAAGTCAGGTGCTAGTGCCGATCTCGTCTCTCCCTCATGTCCCTCCAGGGGTAGCAGTACGATCAGGGGCGACGCTCTGGAGTGGGGGTTTCGAATAGAGGAAACCCTAAATAGGGTTTGCCCCAAGAAGGTCGCAGGTTACGAAAAGAAAGAAAGAAAAGAGGCCCAACGGGCCTCCTGCTGTTGCCATGTTTGATTTAATGAGAGAGAGAGAGAGAGAAAATTGAGAGAGAGGCGCGAGAATCCAAGTGGGATGCTGCATATTTTGGGCCCAAAGGTGGGTTGAGTGTTGTTTCAAAAAATTATTTGTTTAAAAAAAAGGTGCATAAAAACCGTAGGCGAGAAACAAAAGAAAAAGAAAAGCCGTAAAAAATTGAACGGCTTATTTGACAAAAAAAGAAGAGACAGCCAAACAAAAGATTAAAAAAATGAATTTGAAAAAAATGCTAAGAAAAAATGATTATCGACTTTTATGGATGGATTCTTTATTTCTCCCCATCTTCATGTCTTCTCCCAACTTAGTTGATGTCATACATTCTGACTAGTACGGTAGAAAAGGGGAGTATTGTGTAGAGTTAAAGGTCTGTTCCAGATTCAAATGTCAGATTCCAAACCAGACAGATTTTCCTGACTCTACAGATCTTCAGATTTTAGACTTGAAGTTCAGATTCCGAGTCCTCAGTCAGATGTGCACATATTTACCATCTTTTGTGTAATCCCCGTCTTTTGTTTTTTTGTCAGAGTTTTAAAGTGTTCCATATGGACTCTAGAGTAGATATGTCATTTCTTATGCCATGTAGGCTAGGGTTTTCATGTGGTTTCATAGGGACTCCAGAATAGAGATCCCATTCTCTTAGCCAGTATGGGAGAGACCTAGTTCTTCGATGAGGAAACTTTTTCAGACTCCATTCTCCAGTGACTGTGGACTCCGACAAGGATTTTTCCATGGCTTTTTCAGTTCGACCCTTCTAGAGAAAGAGCAGTTGTCAACATGTTGTGTCGGGCCACATTTCTCCGACGAGGAGACTCATTTCCAGTTGCAGTGACTTTGACATGAGCAGTACATAGCACATGCTCTCCGAAGAGGAGATTCAGTTCAACTCACACTCCACCCTGTTTGTCCTCCTCACCTACACAGCATGAGAAGTGATATCCTCGACAACAGTCAACAGTTGTGCGAGTTGAGTTGATATTGTCTGTAGTATCTTGTAGCGTGAGTTTGAGGTTTCTTTCTGTTTGTCGAAGTTGAGCATTGCATGCTCCAGCTTGAGGGGAAGTGTTGGAATATATGTGTTATGTGTCACTTCATGTGTAGATCGGTAAATGGATCACTCCAGGAACCATTTATCGCATCCAGTTGTTTAATCCCACGTCTACCAGTTGTGAGATGCGGAGACTCAATGAGGGCTATACAAGAAGCTCCTCACCTCTGTATCCAGTGAGAAAGAGCAATGCATAAATCATCCCTTTGAGGTGTTCTCCCTTGATTTCATCCTGTTCCTTAAGGAGTAGGGTTCCACGTTAAAATCATGTTGTTCTTAATTTCTTTAATATTTTCTCGAATTCCGCTTCTGCATTATATTTTTAACAATACATAAGCAAGCTTCTGAAATGCCCGATATTGTTCAACACCTGCCTCATGATCACCGTTTTCTAATCTTTCCCTAAAAATGCGTCTTCGATCTGAACAGGCCAAAATTATTGAAGACAAAGGTAGGAATCAAACTCAGCCAAAGATAAGTGATGGATAAAGGCCACACAACGAACGATGCGATGTGCTACATAAAACAAGTACTTTTCGGTAAATAGTTACTTTTCGGCATAAAAGAACTTTGCACTTGCATTACTCTCCTTCAACCAACTCTGCATAGATCTCTATCTTTGTTTCAGATTGTTTTCCTTTTCTCTCAAGCACAATGTTTTGTTGCATCTAATGTTCCTCTAGCTACCCCTTAATCAATTTCTCTTATCTTTAAGTCTATAAGGCATGGTGTTGGAGTATATATGTCACTGTAGTGATGGGTAATCGGATCCCTCCAAGGTCCAATTACCATATCCAGTGGTTTAGTCCCACATCTACTAGTTGTGGGACTTAGATACTGGGTGGGGGCTATATAAGAAGTCCCACACCCATTGTATTTGAGAGAAAAGTTGACGAAAACATCAACCCTTTGAGGCGTTCTCCCCATGAAAAAATCCCAATGTTCTTTATTGTTCTTATTCTTTATCTCTAATATTACGCCTTCGCATTCTCGTTTTCTAACATGGTATTAAAGAGGGTTTATGTTCGAGATTCAAGATTCAATTCTAGGATTTTTATTGAAACCTTAATTCACGATTTGGTTAAGATTTCATTTTTTATCGTTCTTGAGGACTATTCTAAAGAGTATTATTTTTTTATTATTCTATTTGCGCTCAAATCCCGTATCCAATCGCAACCGCATCATATTTTAATAATCATCACGCAATGATGTTCTAGGGTTTCTTCTTAAAACCCTAATTCTGAAGATTAGATTCATAAGCATGGGCAAAGATTCAAGCTGCACTCCAAAAAAGACAGTCCTCATGGGGTCCTCTCGCTCAAGGCATCGCTGCCAAGCGGTACTCCTCTAGGTGACACATAGCGCATCTCAAGCGCACAGCAACAGGCCTCTCCAACAAGGGTGGCAGTGTTCCTTACTTGAACTTTAGTCATGAGAAGGCTCCAGGAGAGCCCTTAGTGTGCCCATAGTCTTCTAGTAAGACCCTAAGAAGAATAGGGATGTGCATCCAGCATGAAGAAGAAGAGCAGCATGTGCCCAAACATCCTAATCAACAGGCCTCCGAGCGCTGAAGAAGACTCTAGGCAGAGAACCCAACAGGCACACCTCCTCCAACTCGCGCACGAACCAGACCAAGGTGGGCGTGACCTCGAGTATGGCTCCTTCTCTAGCGACATATCTCATCCAGGCAGAAATCCTCATGCATGCATACTCCAAGCGACCATTTTGGCAGTGTGTGAAGCCTTTCCCTCATCATGGGGGCGGTGCCCTTGTGAGGGGTTCCCAATCGGGGAACCTTAAATAGGGTCGGGCCGAAGTGGGAGAAAGGTTTTGAAAAAAAATGAGAGAGAGAAAAGGGGGAAGGCTAACCGCTTAAAGAAAAGGGAAAAGGTTGATTGAAAAAAAGCCAAGTGTGGGTTGTTCTCTGTTGGGCCCAAGTGTGGTCATTTTTACTGTTTTATTAAAAAAGGAGGGAGAGAATTTCTTTTAAAAAAGGTGCGTACAAAGTACACTAGAAAAAAGGGGAGTGGGCTAAAAAAGGACAAAAGGTCGAAAAAAAAGAGGAAATTTTTATTTGAAAAAATGCGAGAAGGCCGGAAAAAAATAGAACAGTTCATTATTTAGAAAAAAGAGGAAAAGCTGAAAAAATTGTGACGGCTTATTTTTTTGTTTTCCCCGTCTTTTTTGTCTTCTCCCCGCTTGGTTGATGTCCGTTATTCCGATTAGTATGGGAGAAAGGGGGGTATTATGTAGAGTTATACATGTCTGATTTAGAATCTCCGAGGCAGATTTCAGACTCTACAGTTCAGCTTCAGACTCGACGTTCAGATTGGTTCCGAGTCTTCGGTATAATATGAACGTGTAAGCGATCAATATTTGTGTGGTCCTCATCTTGATTTTGATCCCATAGTCTTCATGTGATCCATAGGACTCCAGAGTAGAGATCCCATTCTCTATGATATTGTGGGCTAGGGTTTTCATGTGATTTCACAGGGACTTTAGCACAGAGATCCCATTCTCTGAGCCAGTGTAGGAGAGACCTAGTTCTCCAATGATGAGACTTTCAGACTTCATTCTCTAGCGACCGTGGACTCCGACGAGGACGTTTCCATGACTTTTTATGTCCATCCTTTAGAGATGGAGCAGTTGTCCACATGATTCACAGTCTTCTACATGTAGCAGACTAGAGTACTCTGACGAGGAGACTCATTTCAATTTCAGTGACCCTAACAGATGCTAGACCTAAGATACATAGGAGTCCCATCCCCCTGCCCTCCTCGAGAACCCTAAATCTAACCCCTGACCTAAGATAACTCTCTCGTGCTTTCTTGTTGCCTTCTTGCTCTATCGTCGATCTTTCTTTGTGTCTATTGCAAGGTTATCGTTGTGGCTGCTGCTTAGAAGGTCGGCACCGATTAAGATGTTGTTGTCGCTACCCACGATTTTGGTGGCGTGGTGTTGTTGCTACTAACCAAAGATTATTGTGTTGGTGCTAAAAAAGATCATGGTGTTGTTATGGATCACGATTGTTATTATGTTTATACCATTTTTCGCTATATCTGAAGGTTATTCCACCTCCCCTATCGCATCTTTTCTTATGAGCCCTTTTTCTCCAATCTGAATAGGTGGTTGTTATTTTCAACTTATTGAATATGCATAATATTAGGACATAAGCTTACATTTGTTTAGTATTGCGTCACTGAAGACCCGTTACTAATAAATGGTATCATAAGAAATCTGTGATTGCCATTTTAAATTTTCGCATTGATATTTTGGATCCTAATAAATGGTACATGCACATGCATTTACTTACAGCATTTATTTCCATTATTTGGAAAACAAGAACTACTACTTATACTATCATATGCAATGGTACAATCGTTATCATTATATGTAAGGGCTACAACTTTTATGATGCTAAATAACTGTAAATAAAACCATGTGGAGATCTGATCATGAATGTACATTAAATTAACATTAACATCACTTTTATTCCATAAATTTAATTCCGTAGTATTATTTTTTTATTTACTTATAAATTAAAAACTAGAAAACCGCATCGAACCGCATATGCTCCCGCATACCGTTCACTATTCAGTGACCTGTCCAAACGTATAGCATACTGCTTTCATGAACCTTGATTGTAATTCTTCCTATACGAGCTTTCTTTGTTGCCCCCTTTGGACATTTTCCCTAAAGCCATCAATTTTTGATGCCACGGACCTGGTTGTTGACCCGTCAGAATCTGCCACCAAGGGCAGGAACCCCTCCAGCATCCCATTTCATTTAAACATGAAAAAGGTAGACGGATGGTATTCCTTTCCACACTCCAGAGCAATGGTGTGTGGTTAGAGTGTGACCTAGGCAAAGACTACACAAAAGCTAAATGAAACAATTGAAGCATATCCACAAAAATGTGCAAATCCAAGTAAAAACCTAGTAATGTAGGTATGTGGTCGAAGTGTGACGGCCAGAATGTACGTAGGTATGAAACTGAGTAAAAACAAATTATAAAATCTAAGAAACAACTGGATCCTGAAGTGTCAAGAATTAACCTTCAGATGAGTTATAACTAATAATTCTCATAAACAAATGTTAAATATAGGGAGGGAGAGGTGGAACTACAAGTCGAGAAACTCGTGATTAGTTGGTAACCAGCCTTGAATCAAAGACACTAGTAGTGCTCAATGAAGCCAGTTCTACCTATAAACATTTGTGATTTCAGTGAAGATGGACAATTACGATAATCACACGCCAATAATAATAATGATAATAATAAATGCTAATATATGCATCATATTAGAAAGGGCATTGGTAAGTAGCGAACCTCGTATCAATTAGTGTCTCTTTTTCTTTTCTTGTGTATAAATCAATACATAATCATTCTATTTCATGTTTATTTGATCAAATGTAATTAAGTTTACAAAAGCGAAATCTTTAGATCATAGAACCTTGCGTGTATGCAAGTACGGTTTAGAAGGATAGGAGCTCAAATGAACTTCATTAGTCATTTTAACCCTGAGAAGGTCGGTTATATTTCGTAATTTTTTTATGGTTGACATGTAATCTAATTGAAGTCATATGGATAGCAGCTTCTAGATATTAATTTAGTGGTCCAAATTTCTAGCATTGCTTTGTGAAGATTGTGATGTGGCCTGTGATTATTGTGGGGAGACCAACAGTCCACGATTTTATGCACACCATATCCAAAGGAGTTCAATTTTGGGAGAAGTGGGGTGTAACTGATAATACATTTAATTTAATAAAACAACGAGGACCAACTGCAAACTAAAGTTGAACTATTGCTAAAAACCGGAATAGAGTCCCAATTTTAATGGTAACATGACGATCCAAACATCATAGTGAATCACTCAAAGGAAAACATGCTTCACTTATTGCGCCATGTATAGGACAAGAATCGGAACAATGTTTCCAAGCTAGCAGCGCTTTCACAAAGCAAAGCACAATGGATAGACATGGATAGATCATGAAGGTTCTAAAGAGGATGAGGCTGCAATAGCAAGCAGTTGTGAACAAAGTAGAGTAGAAGATGATGGTGGCTACTAAAAATTGAAGGCGGGGTGCATGTAGACCAAGTACCCGCACACTAATTCTGGTATTATGCAAGAGACCTGAGTCTCCTTGTCATTAAAACTCAAAAGACACCACATTTCCAAGTAATTTGCATCTTAAATTTTGCTTTATTTTCCTTGACCATTATTAACACAAGGCCTTTACAAACTCAAGGAATTGATGGAGTACCTTCCAAAAGGAATGACTGGGCAGAGGACGTAGATAGATCCATCGCTGAATAAAATGAAAACCTGAAAATTTTAAAATGGGATCTTAGTTCGCATATTCTATGAAACATCTCATCATGTAGCATCCTTAGATGTGAAAATACTAGTACTCACACTAAACCTGTCCCATAAATGTTCCCCTCCAAAAGATAATGCCACAGGGGATTTTGACACTATATTATCAGATCTGCATGTTTCACTTGGCTGCAGGTAATATTCCTGTTCTGGTAGTTTCAAATCAGATGACAGATCATACAATCTGCATAAAGAAAATCAGATGACACTGAAATTCAGTAAATAAAACAAGTACTACAATCATTCTATAAAAAGAGAAAAAGAAGAGAAGGATAAAACAAACGAATTAGGCATGAATGAGTCAACTTAGACCTAGTTGACACCATATGCCACTGACGCAAGAAATGTTATTTCATGATTTGAACTTCGTATTAGTACGCAAACAGCTCAGTTGTGTTGATAATCATCTTTATAGGTTGTGTAATTTGATATATGTGCCATTTCCCTTTTATTTTCTTTTTGGCAATACCAATATGTGTGAAGTTTGTCCTTTTGTGCTTGATCCCTCTACGAGTATAATGAGGGCAAATCTCCATTTTCAAAAAGAAAATGTCTTTTACATAGCACCAGACACCAGGCCTAACCAGATCCATGCATCGTCTTTGAAACCCTACCCCACCATCTTATGTAGAGATATTTACATATTTCAATATTCTCTATGTACCTTTTCTCTATTTTTATTTCTATATTTCCATCTTATGTAATTTACCCATAGGCCTCTCCTCTATATAAGAGAGACTAGGGTTCTCAGAAATAACAACACACTCATTTCTTCCAACATGGTATCAGAGTGGCGGTCCTAGACCGGAGCTCGTATACCCTGACCCTAATCCCTACCCGCCAGCTCCCCCCCCCCCTCTCGGCGTCACCGCCCTCAGCCCCCCCTCTCGGTGTCGCTGCCCGCAACCCCCTCTCTCCTCCCTTGGCACCGGCCTCCCCAGGCTCGTCGCCTTCCCAGGCCCGTTGTCGCTTCCCTAGGTACCTCCAGCCCGTAACCCCGATCGTCGGCCTTCCCTGTCGTCGGCTCCCGCTTCCACCCTTCTCTCTCTTCATTCGTCTCAGTTGATGGATTTGATTGCATAGGTCTACATATGCAATCAAAACCCCACATGTCATTGTAGACATATCTATCGGTCTAGAAATCTCTGTGATCTTCATCCAGCATCATGTCTGAAAACAAAGTCGATGTACCCACCACAGCTGCCTTTAGATGTCCAGAACCGATTGTCAAGATGGACGAGACGAACTATGAGCTCTGGGCGATCCAGTTCATGAGCCATATGAAGTTTAACGGAAGAAACATATTCTTAACGAAGATGAACCGGTGGAGAAAATAGGGATTCACGCCTCGTGGGATGTGGACGACGCATATGCCAAAGTTTGGTTGTCAGAGACATTAACGATAGAGATCGCGTGACGTGTTGCATCAGCCCACTGGTAAGGCAATGTGGGATATTCTTGCAACAATCTATTCTAAGGCACGAAATGAGATCAAGATTCTTCAACTGCAGCATGATATCTACACAGTCAAGCAGAATGTACGCCCTCTCCACTCACTGTACACATCCTTATGTGGGATGTTTAAGAAGCTCCACAGCTTCATGCCTCTCACGGCCACACCTGAGCAGCAGAAGACATACATGAATGCTACTATGGTTGGTGTATTCTTTGTTGCACTTGATCCTAAGTATGGCGTTGCTCGCTCTCAAATCCTTGTGGATGCTACAATTCCTCCTATGCATGAAGCTTTCCGTCGAGTTAGCCGGATCACTGTCCCGAGCTCTACTACTAGTACTGGCCAGACATCTTCGGCAATGACCGCCTCCAGGGGTAGAGGCGGTCCATCTATTTTTCGTGGGCGTGGAACCCGTGATCGAGGGGATTGGATCCATCAACCCTGCACATATTGTCACCGTCTTGGTCATTCATAGGATACATGCTACTCTAAGCATGGTTTCCCCAACATCGGCACGAGTAGCAGAACAGGTGGAGTCTCATGCACCCTCTACTTTGAATCAGAGATTCGATGACCTAGTAGCCAGACTGAGGGGTATCATGCCTCCTCCTCATCCCCAGGAGGCCATTCAGGAATCAGAAGTGGCAGCCTATGACTCTGCCAGTACATCCGCTACAGCCAGTACCTCAGGTAGTTCTTATGCTTTTACCTCTTGTGATGGATCTAAGATTACAGAGTAGATTATGGACTCTGGAGCGACACATCACCTATGTGACGACAAAGCGCAGCTTACTGCATATAGACAGGTTTCTCCATGTCGGACTGTGGTGATAGTTGATGGGACTCATTCCTCGATCACAGTAAAGGGGGAGATTAGTTTTTCTCCTTCCATACGACTGCAGAATGTGTTACATGCTCCTGACTTTTCTATGAATTTGTTATCCAATAGTCAGATTACGAAGGATTGAAATGTCGAGCTATTTTTAACCCATCGTCTCTTGTTTTTCAGGACATTCTTACGGGCGGAGTGATTGGTTGTGGCCGTGAGCAGGGTGGTCTTTATCGACTTCTCTGCACTCCTTACGTAGGCGCATCCCTTCATTCCACCGGACCAGTATCTCCATATAATGGCATCTACGTTTTGGTCACATCCCTCTTCAGAAGAAGTGTTGCATTTTACCGCAAATTTCTCCGGGATCCTCCTTCCAGTGTGAAGCGTGTCAGTTGGGAAAGCATCATCGGTCAGCTTTTCCCAGTCGTCAGAGTCTGAGCAGTAGCTCCCTTTTGAGTTAGTTCATATCGATATTTGGGGTCCCAGATGTGTTCCTGATCACCAGGGACACAGGTTTTAACTTGTTGTGGTAGATGATTTTTCTCATTTGTCATGGGTGTTTCTATTGAAGAATAAATCTGAAGCAGGAGATGCGATTAAAACATTTATCAATGAAGTGCAGAATGTTCTCTTCTTCTGTGAAACTTGTGAGGTCTGACAATGCTTTAGAATTTTGTACTTGTACGCTTTCCTTGTTCTTTTCCTCCCGTAGTATAATTCATCAAACATCATGTGCTTACACTTCTCAGCAGAATGGTGTCGTGGAGAGGAAACATTATCATCTACTTGACATCACTCGGACCCTACTAATTCAGAGTCGTGCCCCATATACGTTTTGGGGTGTTGCAGTTCTTACGACATGTTATCTAGTAAATTGCATGTCCTCGTTTATCTTGGGTGAGAAAATTCCTTTCTTTAGAGCCTTTCCTGAGAAGGAGTTGTTCTCTCTTACTCCCCGTGTCTTTGGGTCTGTTGCATTTGTTCATCAGTTGGCTATAGGTCTTGACAAGCTCTCTCTTAGGGATGTCAAATGCGTGTTTGTGGGGTACTCCAGGACCCAAAAGAGATATCGGTGTTATGATCCATTATGCAGGAAATCCTTTATCAGTGTTGATGTCACTTTTTTGGAATCTGTGATGTTCTTCTCTCCTACAGGTGACAGGTTGGCTTCTTCTGAGTCAAGGCCCCAAATGTCGGTTTCAGTCACCATTTCGGTACCGACTAAAACAGAATTTCGGTGGAATTTCGATGGAATTTCGACCGGAATTTCGGTTATTTCGATCATTTTTTGTACTAGGACCCCCATATTCCGGACATTTCGGTCATTTCGGTCGAATTTTGATTTCGAATGGATATCAATATTCGATAGAAATTCGACTGAATTTCGTTCAAATTTGAGTTAATGTTCAGAGTCTGATACTGAAATCTACATGTCACCTCCTCCTACGAGTCAGTTGTCTCCTATGCCTATTATACCACCACCACCACTTCCCTCTACACAGACCCATGTGACCGTTGTTCCACCATTACCAAAATTCTATACCTATCGGTTGGCTTCCGCTCATGGTCATCGCCCGCCATCCAGCACGCCCCAGGTTTGTTCTAATGACATAGTTTCTAACGATGGGTCTGGAGATGTTTTTGTACATGGATCAGTGCAGGAGGAGGTTCCCGAGGACCTGGACTTACCCATTGCCATTAGGAAGCAAAAGCGTACATGTGTGTCCTATTCGCTTGCTTCCCAGGTGTTCTTTCATCGCTTGATAGGAGATTTCCAGAGATTTGTAGTTGCTCTATCCGCCGTGGAGATTCCACGGACTTACCACGAGGCCTTGAAAGATAGTCGTTGGCGTTTAGCTATGGAAGATGAGATGGCTGCTTTGCAATCACGTGGTACCTGGAGTTTGGTCTCTGGTCTGCTCCTTTTGACGCATCTATTGTCAGTTGCAAATGGGTGTTTACTGTTATACATCATGCAGATGGGAGTCTTGATCATTACAAGGTAAGATTGGTGGCACGTAGTTTTACACAGAGCTATGGTGTAGATTATATGAACACGTTCTCTCCTGATGCTCGTCACTCCACTTTACGTGTTCTTCTTTTAGTCGTTGTGGTACGTGACTGACTCTTGTTTAACTCGGTGTTAAAAATGCATTCTTGTATGGAGATCTACATGAAGAGATCTACATGCAGCAGCATTCGGGCGCGCAAGCACCTACAGCCCTTTCCTCTGTCGGGTACTTCCACGAAATGAAAACGAGCGGCATCGTCGTATGCTCGACATCTTTTGCCCTGGTGTAGGTACTAAATCTTGCTTGCAGGGTTGTCTCCCGCCCAATAGTGCCTTATTAGGCCGGTAACCGGGGGGCGAAGCCACCCATTAATAGTAATGGAACTCTGTGCAAAGTGTCCTCCCGTGAGATGTTGTTGCTGAGGGGAAGTGTCAACAGGTTTGTAGACTCTATAAGGTAATATATGGTCTTAAACAAAGTCCAAGGGCATGGTTTCAAAGCTCTCAGATATGATCGAATGGCAGGGGTTCAAGAGGTCAAATGCAGATCATTCTCTATTCGCGCAGAGAACATCTAGAGGTATAGATATTATCATGGTTTATATTGATGATATATTCGTTACAGGAAATGATGTGCAGGGAATCAAGATGGCAAAAGAATTTCTGGGCAGTCAGTTTGTTACTTAGGATCTAGGTTCCCTAAGGTATTTCTTAGGCTTGGAATTTGCTAGGAATGTGCAGGGTTTTGTGATGACCAAAAGAAAATATGTTACAGACATGCTTGCTGAGACGGGCATGATTGGGTGTCGACCTTCCACTACTCCTATGGATTCTAGCATGAAGTTATATGATGATGATACTGATGAAGTTGATAAGAGGAGATACAGAGAGATGGTGGGAAAGCTCCTTTATGTTACTATTACTAGACCAGATATCTTTTTTCTTGTGAGACAAGTGAGTCAGTTCATGGAGCAACCTTTACAAGTACATATGGATGATATATACAAGATATTGAGATATCTAAAATATTCTCTAGCTGCAGGACTATTTTTCAACAAAGGAGAAACTCTCTCCGTATCTATGTGTGTTGATGCAGACTATGCAGGGTATCCTAAGGATAGAAAGTCTACGTCGAGCTTTGTAGTATTTGTTGGCAGTTCTCTTGTTTCTTGGACAAGCAAGAAACAAACAGGTGTGGTTAGATCAAGTGTCGAATCTGAATATAGGGCTATGGTGCAAGCAAGTACAGAGATGATGTGGGTTCGAGCAGTGTTAGTGGATTTGCATATAGATGTTTCTCTACCCAAGCAGTTACAATGTGATAATCATGTTGCCCTATTCATTGCAAACAGCCCTGCGTTCCATGAGAGGACAAAACATATTGAGGTAGATTGCCATTATACTAGAGATATGATTCAGAAGGGCTTGATTTCTACCTCTCATATCAGATCATAAGAGTAAACAACCAAGGTTTGAAAAAACGAAAGGCGGAACGAGGCGTTTTCCCTGGAAACGAGGCGAGGCGTAGCTTCGAGGCGGTCGAGGCGTAAGCCTCAAGTTTGTATAGAAAAATAATTATAAATATATAATATCTATATATTTATTGGTGAAATAATATAATCTGACAAACATATAGTATATAACAATGTAATATATGATGATATTATGAAGATAAGAACATGAAAAAAAGATATGTCAATGACTCAATGCCATAAACCTTTCTAAATTTCTATCTAAAAGGAAATCATTGGTTATAACTTATAACTATCACTAAAAATTATCTAAAAGGGATTTGTAATAGTTGTCATTTATAAATATCCAAGTTGTTGATATGAACTATATTATTTGAATCCTAACTATATGTTCTACTATACCCAGACGAAGGACGGTTGTATGTATCCCCTCTGTTGCACCATACCCTACCCAGATCAAATCCTAACTATATATGATTTTTCTTATATGAGTATTCAAATTCGTATACACATTTTTATATGTTTAAGGATGTAATAGTAAGCATTCATTAAAATAATTTGGCATGTTAATGGTAAATATGAATATGAAAGAGGTCAAATACAAGCATATGAATATGAAAGAGGTCAAATTTAAGCATTCATTTTGCATAAATTAATAGTTAGACATAATTAATAGTAAATATGACGTAGTTTGCTGAAATAGTTCCACATTTTAATAATAAATATCGAGTTATGGGTACGAAAGAAACATCAGATTTAGGCATTTAACTTGTATAATCATTATCCTAAACAAGTATATATTTATAAGCCTCTCAAACCACCATGTAAACTATTAAAATCATAAAAAAAATCTTCAAAAAAATAAAAAACCCTCGGAAAACGCCTCGACCGCCTCGAGGCGGAACGCCTCGAGGCTACGCCTCAGCCACTCGAGGCGCACGCCTCACTGGACAAGGCCGAGGCGCACGCCTCGAGGCTAAAAAGGCCCGCCTCGCCTCGAGGCGCACCTTTTATCATATCGTAAACAGCAGACATCTTTACCAAGCCATTGCTCAGAGGACCATTCTAGAAGTGTTCCTCCAAACTGAGCATGATTGACATCTATGCTCCATCTTGAGGGGAGTATAGAGATATTTACATATTTCAATATTCTCTATGTATCCTTCCTCTATTTTTATTTCTCTGTTTCCATCTTATGTAATTTACCCATAGGCCTCTCCTCTATATAAGAGAGCCTAGGTTTTTCAGAAATAACAAAGCACTCCTTTTCTTCCAACATTGTTAGAAAATAGAGAATGCGGAAACGATTAATAAACAGAGCATAAGAACATAAAGATGAACCATGGAAAACAAATATTTTAACGTAAGGAGCGGGATGAAACCACGGAAGAAGTCATCAAAGGGTCAGGTTTGTCAATTGACTTTCTCAATGGATACAGGAGGTCTAAGGCTCCTTATATAGCCTCCATAGGGCCTTCAAGTCCCACCACTGGTAGATGTGGGACTAAACATATGGATGTGGTAAATGGATCCTAGAGAGATCCATTTACCCTCCTACAACTCATACGATGCACAACCAAATACTCCAACACTCCCCCTCAAGATGGAGCATGCAATGCTCAGCTTGGACAAACAGAAAGAAACTCAACTCACAATACATGACATTACAGACAATATCAATTCAACGCGCACAATTGTCGGCTGGTGTCGAGGGTGTCGCTTCTCATGGCGTGCATGTGAGGAGGAAAAACGGGTTGGAGTGTTACTCAATGAAATCTCCTCGTCGAAGAACATGTGCTCTGTACTACTCATGTTAGAGTCACTGCAACTGAAAAGAGTCTCCTCGTCGGAGTACTCTGGCCCGCCACAACATGTGGACAACTGCTTCATCTCTGAAAAGGGTTAAATTGAAAAGATCCTGGAAATGCAATATGGAGAATGAAGTCTGAAAGTCTCCTCGTCGGAGAACTGGGTCTCTCCCATCTGACACAGAGAATAGTACTCTACTCTGGAGTCCCTATGATACCACATGAAAACCCTTACCAACATGGCATAGGGAATGGTCCTCTACTCTGGAGTTTCTATGGTTCACATGAAAACTCTGGTCGAAACAACAAGAAAAGATGGGGACCACAACAAAAGATGGTAAACATGTGCACAACCGAAAAGACCGCATACAAGTGCGTGTCTAAAACTGAGGACTCAGAAACATCTGACGTCGAGTCTGAATATCTGCGCATCAAATTGTGGACTCAGAATTTGAATGTCGAGTCTGAAATTCCGCATAGAGAATCTTCGTCCGCAAAACTGTAGAATCTGAACAATAGATTGGTCTCTGACAACTCTTAATCTGGAGAAGACCTGTGGCTCTACATAATACTCTCCCTTTCTCCCATACTTGTCGGAAAAGAATCACATCGACAAAGTAGGGAGAATACAATGATAATGGGGAAACAAAACATCAATAAGCTGTTACATTTTTCTTTTTCTTTTTCTTTTTCTGTTATACGGCCTTCCCTTTTTTGCAATTTTATACTGCGTACAGCTTTTTTTGCGGCTATTTCTATATTTTTTAATAGTCGTTGTCGTCATCATCATTTTTTAACAAATACACGATCCCATTGGATCCCTTGAGACTCAACACCATTTTTTCTGGGCCCAAACATATACAAACGGCCCTCTTTGACAATTCTTTTTAAATCTACAGCCCACTTGGGCCTACTACAGAATCCCCCTTTTTTTAATATCACGACACTGATTTTTTTTAACATCCCCATGGCCTGAGCTTCAACAACCCCTTGTCCTTCAATAACATTTTTTAAAACCAAACCAACGTGCCCGCCTTAGGGTTCCCCCGTTAGGAACCTTCGACTGAAACGACGCCGCCCTTAACTTGGGGCTTCTTCTTTGCCACCCGGAGTTGAGAGAGGAGGTGCGACAGGAAACTTGGACTGCAGTCAGAAGGGGGTATGTGACCTGGCGCGGTGATGGAGCCACGCAGCTTGTAACTTGCGCACTTGGAGCCAAGGGAGGAGGTATCGCTTCTGGATGATGGGAGCACGCCGCCTGCGCGAGGAAGGGAAGGTGAGGGAGCCCTCGCTCGTCGCCTTAGCGAGAAGGAGGAGCGGCACTCGATATGGAGGGCGTCGCCTGGGCGCGAAGATGATTCGTGGCGCCGTCGCTTGGGAGCGCAAAGGGGTACCGCCAGGAGTTTGGAGATCTTGATGGAGTTAGGGATGCCACCTGGACTCACATGTGAGTGTTGCGATTCTGCGATTCTGCGGAGATAGGGCATGAACTCCGCCTGGAGGTGATATCGGGACCGTCGCCTGGGGAAGCCGCCTAGGGAGGAGACTGGAACTGGAGACCACATGGATCTGGAGAGGCGATGCACGGCTTGAAGAGGAGATTGTGTGGGTTGTGGCTCCTTCGTCGCCTTCATACTGTAAGAAGAGACTCCGTTTGGAACTGGACCTATGAGGCGGCTGCAGCATCGCGAACGGGGCCTGGAGATGGGAGCGCCATCGTCGATGAGATGGATGGCTGGAGCATTTCTGTTGTTGACGCGCACGGCAGAGATGGAGTCCGGGAGTAGCACCACCTGAGAGGTGCGAGCCCAGGAAGAGAGACTCGTACAGTTGCTCCTAGGAAGAGCGAGGAGATCTCGCGTTGGAGGAAGATGCCTCCTCCTGGAGCGACATTACCGCTTGAATTAGATCTTCACAAATAAATCTAGGATTTCAGAAAACCCTAGAACAGGATCTTGGACTTGACTAAATCAGATTGCAATAAATTCTAATCTTAAACAAATCTTGATCCAAGACCAAAATATTACAATCGATTCTCGAACAAATAAAGAACATGAAATCCTTGAGAATCGAACCCGCTTTGATACCATGTTAGAAAATAGACAATGTGGAAGCGATTGATAAACATGGCATAAGAACGTAAAGATGAACCATGGAAGACAAAGATTTTAAATTGGAACCCTACTTTCTAAGGAGCGGGATGAAACCACGGGAGAAGGTCTCAAAGGGCCAGGTTTGTCTATTGACTTTCTCAATGGATACAGGAGGTTTGGGGCTCCTTATATAGCCTCCACAGAGCGTCCAAGACCCACCACCGGTAGATGTAAGACTAAACGTATGGATGGGGTAAATAAATCCTGGAGAGATCCATTTACCATCCTACAACTCATACGGCACAACCAAATACTCCAACAATCTCCATTTTCAAAAAGAATATGTCTTTTACACAGCACCAGACACCAGGCCTAACCAGATCCATGCATCATCTTTGAAACCCTACCCCACCAGCTATCAACA
The DNA here is from genome assembly GCA_037367405.1 of Ottelia alismoides. Classification (NCBI taxonomy): domain Eukaryota; kingdom Viridiplantae; phylum Streptophyta; class Magnoliopsida; order Alismatales; family Hydrocharitaceae; genus Ottelia; species Ottelia alismoides. The sequence continues at coordinate 79,277 of JAZKJV010000370.1, forward strand.
AGATGGGACATCAGCCTCCACCCTTCATCACCAAGCGCCAACAATCCCTTCTGTTGAAGTGTGTAATACAGTGGGTAATTGGATCCCTCCAAGATCCAATTACCTCCCCACTCATGTTTAGACACACATCTACTAATGGGAATTCGATCTGTCTGTAGGGCTATATAAGGAGCCCCACACACCCTGTACTCAATAACAGAAATTCAATAAGAAGATCCGACTCTTTGAGGCATTCTCCCGCGGTTTCATCCCGCTCCTTAGGGAGTAGGGTTCCACATAAAATCGTGTGTTCAATGTTTATCTTTCTTTATCTTATTGTTATATTTATCGATTCGCTTCCACATTCTAAATTTCAACATGATATCAGAGCAAGTCAATTCATGGAGATTTTTTCCGAGATTTTTTTTATAAAAATGTTCAAACTTCTGAAGAGTTCAAAATAGATCGCGCGCATATGTGCAAGTTTTGGCCCAAGTTCTGCAAAATAAGGTTTCCATGAAACCCTATTTTTGCTTCCTTGCAACACATCCAGATCATCGCCAATAACTTCAAGAATAAAATTCTGGAAAGTCTTCGTGACATCTTGTAGTGTTTTTTATTTCTATCTTGTCGGGGACGAATACAGGCAACCACAAGCTGCAACCATCTTCTCTGATACAATCAATCTTACGTTGCACAGCCTCCAGGTGTGTAGGTATCCCGAACCAAAGAAGGGGGATACCCATATAAAAACTACTTGCAGCCTCCCTCACACAACATCTTAAGGTGACGACAAGATACGTGGCTCCAGGTACATCAAGACATCCCACTACAGCTGCAAGATCGCCCCTCCACCGTCGTTCTATACCATGGGCTGCTCCCCGAAGTCGCACCACCGATTGCTGCTCTTGCCGATGTTGGTTCTCCAACAGTTGCCACCGCCTACCTCTTTCGAGCGGAGAAGGGCCCCCCAGCATCGCCTGCCTCCACCTCAAGTCCACACAACCAGTGATGATTCCTCCTCAATCTTCATCGACGATGTCGCCACATCTCACCCCATCCTCAGGCGCCTTAGAACCTCTACAAGGAGGTCCTACTCCTCCGCCAAAAGCCTTTCGTGTCGCAAAGAGCACCAGTGGTACTCCAATCCTCCGCTAGCGTGGCCTCGTGTGGATTTGCTTCTCCACGCACATCCTACCCACGGTTCCCCCTTCTCTGGTTGAATGGCTATGACATGCGATGGGTTCCTTTCTGGAACCCTAGCCATGCTCCCTTTATAAAAAAAAATGTGTGTTTTATTTTCTTTCTCCAAGCTCAATGGGCCACTTGCTGTCAAAATAAAAAAATGGGGCGCACAAAGTGTTTTAGCCCATTGGGTTGCCGTCTTTTGCAAAAAAACGGGGTCACTTTGAAAAAGGAGAGTTTTTTAAAAGCCTATCGTACCAAAAAAATGTACGAAAGAAATGAAAAAAAAGGTGAAAACACGGGAAAAAATGAATGGCTTGAGAGAAAAAAAGGCAACAAGGGCCGGCACCTATTGTGAAGATGGATGCGACCAACTACGAGTTATGGTCCATGCAGTTTTGTACCCTAATGCAGTGCCGCAACAAGGAGCATATTCTGACTGACTTGGAGCCGACAGACAAGACTGAGGCCAATGCATCATGGAAACAAGATGATGCCTATGCTCGTATTTGTCTCTCTGGGACACTTACCGCAGAGATCGCTAATGATATTGTCAAGCAACTAACTGTAAAGGCTATGTGGGATATACTGGCAGCCATGCACATTTTTCTCATATGAGAGGCATGTTTGAACGACTCCACAATTTCATGCCTATTACTACCAGCACTGAACAACAACAGGCGTATCGAAACGCTACTATGACTGGAGTTTTCTTGTCATCCCTTGTCCCTGAGTATGATGCCCCTCGTACTCAACTCCTGACTGGCGAGACCATTCCACCGATGGAGGAGGTCTACAAGCGATTGAGCAGGATTACTACCACGCCTACTACGCCACAGACGACTTCCTCAGTTATGGCAGCCTCTCGTGGTCGTGGAAGATCTTCCCAGCTTCGTGGACGTGGACCTCGTGGTCGGGGTGGTGGACGTCTGCGTGGCCCTTGTTCTCGTTGCCATCGTCCATGTCACTCGTAGGAGACATGCTTTCAGAAGCATGGATATCCGGTGCCTGCATGTGTTGCTGAGGAGACTAACTCTTCTTCTGCACCGACTACAGATATACGTTTTGATGATCTTGTCTCGAGACTTCGAGAGATGGTGATCACCCCTACGACTCCGACTGTCGGTCCATCAGATGTAGCGGCCACCACCAAAGCTTTATCCAATTCATCGGGTATTCCCTATGCACTTACCAGTAGCTGCAATTCCAATGTGACAGCTTGGATTATGAACTATGGAGCGTCTCATCATATGTGTGGAGATCGGACGCAGTTCACCTCTTACAGGTCCATTCCTCAAGGGTGATCTGTTGTCATTACAAATGGCGTTAGACTACCCATTGTTGGTCAGGGGGAGATTGTTTTAGCCCTGTCTATGCGGCTTCAGAGCGTCTTACACGCTCCTGATTTTCAAATGAATCTTTTGTCTATTAGTCAAATTACAAAAGATTTGCATTGTCATGCCATCTTTGATCCCTCTTCTCTTGTGTTTCAGGACATACGAACCAGCAGGATGATTGGCCATGGTCGTGAGCAGAGAGGATTATACAAGCTTGACATTCCTTCATGTGCTGGGGTAGCGTCGGTTCCCTTCGGACTTGTTACTCCTTTGATGTGGCATCTTCGCTTTGGCCACCTTCCTCTTCAGAAGATGACTCATGGCCTCCCGCAGATATCTACTCGTACCGCTTTGGACTACAAAGCAAGTCAACTTGGGAAACACCATCGCTCTTCGTTCCTGAGTTGTCCAAGTCGTCATAGTAGTCGGTCTTTCGAGTTGTTTCATTTCAACATTTGGGGTCCGAGTCGTGTTCCTGATCTTCAAGGGCATCGTTTTTATATGGTAGCAGTGGATGATTATTCTAGACTCTCTTGGGTATTCTTGTTAAAACATAAATCTGAAGCCGGTGCTATCATTAAGGCTTTTCTTATCTAAGTTAATAATATCTTCTCTGCTAATGTCAAATTCATCTGTACTGATAACGCTTTAGAATTTTCCACATTACAATTAGCGGAATTTCTCAAGTCTCTTGGTATAGTTCATCAGACTTCATGCAATTATACATCTCAGCAAAATGGTGTTGCCGAACGTAAACATTGTCACCTTCTTAACGACACGAGGACTTTGTTGATTCACAATCGTATACCCCCATTCTTTCTGGGGGGATGCGGTTCTCACCGGCTGTTACTTGGTGAATCGCATGCCATCCACTATTCTTGGAGAGAAGAGTCCCTTCTCGATTGAGTTTGAGAAGAAACTATTCTCTCTTACTCCCAGAGTCTTTGGATCGGTGGCCTTTGTCTACAACTTCTCTCCTGATCATGACAAGCTCTCACCTAGAGCTGTCAAGTGTGCCTTTGTTGGTTATTCTCGTACCCAAAAAGGGTATAGATGTTTTGATCATGTTAGGAGAAAATACTATGTGAGCGTTGATGTTACATTTTTTGAGTCTATTATGTATTTTTCTCCCATAGGTGACAGGTTGTCTAATGCTAGTTCTAGAGAGGATGTTGTGGTTCCTCCATCTCCATCTTCTCCATCTCATGCCCCTTGTGACGCTCCACGGTCTTCACCACCCACGCCACCACCTCCACCTCCTACCACCGAGTCCACATTTTTACCCCACGTTTATACTCGCAGGTCTTCTACTCACCCCTATGCTCATGAGTCGTCCACATCATCCACCGTGCCTCAGGTATGTCATGAGAATATTATTTCTACTAACGACACTGGAGAATTGAATAATATACAGGATGAGTTGATTCCAGAGGACAATGAGGCTAATAATCTGAAGATACCTATTGACCTAAGGAAGCCTCGTCGCCAATGTGCCACGTATGCACTTGTTGCACATGTTAGCTTGGATCATCTCTCCGCGGATTACAAGAAGTTTGTGGTAAGATTATCTACTGTTACTATCCCACGGACGTATCAGGAGGCACTTCAGGACAGTAGGTGGCGACTTGCAATGGAAGAGGAGATGGTAGCTCTACGTTCACGTGGCACCTGGAGCATTGTCTCTGCTCCATCAGGTGCCTCAGATGTGAGCTGCAAAAGGATATTCACGGTTAAGCAGAGGGCAGATAGCAGGGTGGACCGCTTTAAAGCAAGGCTTGTGGCTCGGGAGTTCACCCAAACCTATGGGGTGGGCTATCAGGACACCTTTTCTCCAATAGCAAGACATTCGACACTTCGCATTTTTCTATTTGTTGTCGTTTCACGGGACTGGCCTCTTTACCAGCTTGATGTGAAGAATGCCTTTCTCTATGAGGATCTACAGGAGGAAGTATATATACAACAGCCACCAAGATTTGCTACTGAGGGGGAGTCTCAGAAGGTGTGCAAACTTCATAAGGCGATTTATGACCGGAAGCAAAGTTCGAGAGCTTGGTATCAAAAGCTATCGGAGTTGATAGAGCAACAGGGATTTGTGCGGTCTACTGCAGACCACTCGCTGCTTGTTCAGAGGACACAGAGAGGTACTATGGCAATTCTTGTCTATGTGGATGATATTGTCACTACAGGAGATGACGAGCAGGGCATTCTTACTGCCAAGGAGTTCCTAGGTCAACAGTTTGTGACTAAGAACCTTGGCAATCTTCGTTACTTCCTTAGGTTGGAGTTTGTCAGGAACCACTGTGGCCTTGTAATGACTCAGAGGAAGTTTGTTATGTACCTTCTCTTTGAGACATGTATGACAAGGTGCAAACATGCTATTACTCCTATGGATCCAAGCATGAGATTGTACGATGAGGACACTAAAGAAGTTGACAGGAGAAGATACTGAGAGCTTATTGGGAAGCCCTTATACGGCACCATCACCAGGTCGGATATTGCTTTTGCAGTAAGCAAGGTCAGTCAGTTCATGGAGCAGTCCAGGAAGGTGCATATGGATGTCGTCCATATGATCTTGAGGTATTTGAAGATGTCACCTAGATGAAGCCTTATATTCAGAAGGGATACATCCCTTGAGGTGACAGCATGTGCTAATGCAGATTATGCTGGTTATTTCAGGGATAGAAAGTCCACTTCTGGTTTTGTTATCTTTGTAGGCAGCTCACTTGTGTCATGGAAAAACAAGAAGCAGACAGTGGTGGTCAGATCTAGTGCAAAATCTGAATACAGAGCTATGGCACAAGGATGTACAGAGATGATGTGGGTTCGATCGCTATTGATCGACCTTACTATTAAGGTTTCTCTTCCTATGAAGTTGTTATGTGATAATCATGGCCTCAAACTTCAGCGAAATTCGGTCGAATTTCTGTCGAATATCGATATCCAGTTGAAATCGAAAATTGACCGAAAAATGACCGAAATGATCGAAATATGAGGGTCCTGGTATAAAAAATGACCGAAATGATCGAAATTTCGGTCAAAATTCCACCGAAATTTTGTTTTGGTCAATACCGAAATGGCGACCGAAACCGACATTTAGGACCTTAGTGATAATCAAGCAGCTTTATTATTCACTAGAGATCATGCAGTGAGGATTGCATCACCCAGTAAGCGTGAGGAGCATGACTCGGTATCAACAAGATTCTGATCACATCAAGTAAGTGACAGTGTTTGTGATCGGCAATACCGTTATGTTGGGATGTATAAGCACATAATGTCTGGTGAACAATGCCAAGAGATCTAAAAAGTCATAAAGTTGTAAGGTGCAGAACTCTAAAGCATTATCAGAGCGAAGATATTTTACATTGGTAGAAAAATATACTCTTTATCTCATTAATAGAAGTTTAATGAGATAAAGAATATTTTTCTGCCAATGTCAAATATCTTCGTTCTGATAATGCCTTAAAATCTGCACCTTACAACTTTCTGACTTTCTTAGATCACTTGACATTGTTCACCAGACGTCATATGCTATACATCCCAACAGAATAGTATTATCGAGCACAACACTGTCACTCGCTTGATGTGATCAGAATCTTGTTGATACTAAGTCATACTCCACATGCTTACTAAGGTAATGCAATCCTCATTGCATGATATCCAGTGAACCGCATGCCCCCGTCTATGTTGGAAGAGAAGATTCTTTTCTCGATTATGTTTCCTGAGAAGGATCTTTTCTCCCTTACACCTTGCGTGTTGGGATTAGTTGCATTTTTTCATTGGTAACGATAACGATTGACAAGACTAGAGATGAAGTAAATGAAAAGCTTGAGGTCCAGAAACATGCTTTGGAGACTAAAGGATTTCGTATAAGTAGGGCTAAGACGGAATATATGGAGTGCACCTTTGATGGAAACAATGGTTAAGGAACCGAGGTGAAGATTGGTGATGATAACATTCGAAAGAGAGATTCTTTTAGATATCTGGGATTTATTTTGCCACATGATGGGGAAATTGATGGAGATGTTATTAATAGAATAAATGCAGGCTGGCTAGAGTGGAGAGGAGCGTCAATTGTTCTCTGTGATAAGAAATTCCTTTAAAATTAAAGGAAAGTTTTACAAAGCAACCCTGAGACCAGTTATGCCCTATGGATATGAATGTTGGCATGTGAACCATAGACACGTGCAGAGAATGATTGTAGCAAAAATGAAAATGCTAAGGTGGATGTGTGGAGACACACGTAAAGATTGGATTTGGAATGATGCAATCAGAAAGAAAGTTAGTGTAGCTCTGATCGAGGATAAGATCCGAGAAACATTTAAGATGGTTTAGTCATTTGCAAAGAATGTCAGATGATGCACCAGATAGGAGATGCGAGTGTTGGGATGTTGAGCCAGCTAAGAGAGGGTGAGGACGGCCCAAGAAGTGTTGGAAAAAGACTATACGAAGGGATCGTAGTTTTTTTGATATAAGTCTGAGATTGACCCAAGATAGATTTGAATGGAGGCAAAGAATCCATATAACCGACCCTACTTAATTCTGGGAAAAGGCTTTCTTGTTGTTATTGTATCTCATTAATAAAAGATTTGATAATAGATCCAACCTCAAACATATTCTTCAATAAAAAGACCTAGGAAAGTATAGAAAAATCATCGATAGCGACCAAATAAAAACGGTGTCCATGGTGATCAGGTACACGAATCGGATGGGACAGAAAGGAGGAACAATAGTTCTTCCCAAGTTGGCATGCCTCACATAGGAAGAACGATCTCATGGAAATCTGAGGGAGAACATGGCACAGCTTCTGCAAAGGAAGATGGTTAAAACGAAGGTGACACAGATATTGTGAGATTGGTCCAGTAGGTATAGTTTAAACACCAACATGAGGAGGTTAGACCAGTCTGTAGAGCCACCGCTACCCGTGAGTATGTCCTGAATCATTCAATCACCCTACCCGTAAGTATGTCCTGAAACACAAGAGACGAAGAGTCAAAAATAGCACGACAATGCAAATCCTTAGTGATCTGACTATGTAAAACATCTTGAAGACGCATGGACGACGCCAAATGCACATCCCCCTGTCCTATAATGGGTAAGTGATCTCCATTAGTAATGACAGCCCATCTACCATGAGGTATGTTCATATAGGACCTCAGTTGCGCTCTATCTCCACATAGATGGTGGGAAGCACCAGAGTCCATAATCCACTTTGTCGTACATACACCACTACGAGTAAAAGCGTAAGTGATACCTGAGGAGCTCGAAGAAGCTCTGGCAGCGGTTACGGTATCTGTAGTGGTGGTGTCTGCAACATGAGTCATGATCACTAGAATACGAGAGACTATAACATCCAGGCGAGGATAGGTCTGGGAAGCTAGGGTTTCTGAATGCTTAATATGTTCAGCCACACAGCCGTCGAAGGAAATATCGCGATATATGGGCGATATATCGCCCGTATATCGATATCGAGATGAGACCGATATGGGTATCGCTATAGCGATATTTCCTCCTTTTCAGGCATTTCCTTCAACAAAGGGCGTCGATATGGATGATATTTCAACGATAAATGGCCGAAATATCGTATCGATACGATATCGAAATCGATATGGACTTCCATGCATGCTTCTCGTAGCATGTATCCTCTACATGTCCTGGTCGACGACAGTAGGTACAAGGGACACGCTGATGTCCACCACCTCTACTACGAGCATAGAAGGTCATATCATATTGTCGATATATCGCTATCGAGAGGCAGGGGATATCGATATGAGGGTGCATACCTATATACCAGGACATCGACGATATATGGCCGATATATCACTGATATATCTCCATATAGACTCATATCAATCAAAAATGACTGGATTCAATACAGAAATTCATGGATATCAATCGATATTACCGAAATTTTGCCCATATCTATATATTGATGAATAATACTCTTGTAAGCTTGATTTCATTACTTATTTTCCTCCTCCTGGTATTAAAAAACCAAGCTTGCAAAAATCAACCGACTAGGCCGACTAGTCGGTCCGACTAGTTGAGTCAGGGGGCAGCCGACTCGACTAGGCCTAGTCGGCCATTAGTCGGACCGACTACTCGGCCGACTTTTACAACAAGCTTTTTTACTTTTCTTGTTTTTTGCTTTTTTTAAAAAGCAAACTTATTCTAAATATGCCTAATGTTATATTTAAAGTCATTTACTTCTTTTGTTTCATTATGTATGTATAGAAAATATACAAATCCATGTTAATGCATAAGGAAACTTATTCTAATATGCAATAATGTTATATTTAAAGTCAATTACTTCTTTTATTTCATTATAAAAGTATAGAAAATATACCAATCTATGTATCAAAATGATTTTTATATTTAAAATAATTAAAAAATTCAAAACCGACTAATGACCGACTAAATCCGTTTAGTCGCCCGACTGCCGATTAATCCTTAGTCAGTGACCCCGTCGACCGAGTACCGACTACCGCTTTCTACAACCTTGTAAAAAACATCATATTTTATATATTTTATTTCGGGTCAGGGGCGTTGACAATCAACATTAACAACGATATGCTCAATATGACAAATATGTGCAATATAAGAATCATAAATGATCGATATGTGTGATATAAGTGTATATTTGTAAGTTATTTAGTATTATAAGAACTTGGATGGATTGCTTTCCAATATCCACAAGTTAGCAATCAACGATAATAACGATATGTTCGATATGATCGATATATGCGATATAAGGGTCGAAGATGATCGATATGAGTGATCTAAGAGTATATTTATAAGTTATTTAGTGTTCTAATAACTTGAAAAAATTCCATTTCCAATATCTATAGGTCATCAATTAACAATACCAGCGATATGTTCGATATGACCAATATGTGCGATATAAGGATCACAGATGAACGATATGTGTGATGTAATAGTATATTTATAAGTTATTTAGTATTCTGAGAACTTGGACAAACTTCATTTCCAATATTGTTAAGATATTTATGCTATTTAGTCCTTTTTCCATAATTTACATAATTTACCCTTATGTTCGATTTACATAATTAACCCTTAGAGCTTTTCTCCTATATAAGAGGGCTCTGGGGTTAGATGAAATACAACTTTCATTTCTAATTCCACACGGTATCAAAGCAACTGTTCTAGACCGGAGAGTTTGTGCCCTAGAATCCTACCCTTCACCAAAAATCGTAGCCATCACGGCCTCGAGCACGACTGCCGCCACCCACGGGTTCATGTCGCCGAGGTCTCACGCGCCTCCGCTTGCCGTTGTTGTCGAGGTCTCACGTGCCGCCCTCCGCGGGTTCCAACCTTGCTTGTCGTTGCCGCCGAAGGCCTACCAGCCGTCGTCGAAGGTCCAAGAGCCTCTGTCGGCGTGCCCACGCATCCTCGCGTCACCGTCCCGCGGATCCTTGGTTACCTAGGGTGTAACGTGAAAATCTAGAAACATCTTACTTACCCCAAGGACTCATCAAAAGAATGGAAGAGGTTGTGGTATGAGTCTACACCCAAAACCATCTTCATATATGTCAGTGTAGACGTTGGTATCTATTGTTGCTAGCCCAGTCTTGAAGATTGTTGTTGTCATGTCTGACAACAAGGTGGATGTCCATCTCTGTGTGCCTTCAAAGGTCCGGCACCCATTGTCAAAATGGATGGAACCAACTATGAACTATGGGCCATGCAGTTCATGAGTTTGATGCAATGTAATAACAAGAAGCACATCCTCGCAACAGATGAGCCTCGTGACAAGACTGGGACAAATGCCTCTTGGGAGGCAGATGATGCATATACTCGCGTATGGCTATCTGGGACTGTATCCATGAAAATAGCAAATGATATACTGAGTCAGCCTACTGCAAAGGCTATGTGGGACATTCGTGCCGCAGCATATTCTTTGACAAAGAATAAGTCTGTGATACTCCAACTTCAGCATGATAACTTCACATCGAAGCAAAATGGTCGTCCTCTTCACACCCTCTACACTTCTTTGAGGGGTATGTTCGAGACGTTACATTGCTACATACCCTTCACTGCTACACCAGAGCAACTTAAGGAATACAGAGACTCTGTGATGACTGGGGTATTTCTGGCAGCCATGGATCTAGAATATGATGCAGCTCGTGCCCATATCTTCATTGATGCTACCATACCTCCTATGAGGAGGCGTATCGAAGATTAAGCAGACTATCTATATCCTATGGTAGTACCTTACACCACCAGACATCTTCAGTTATGGCGGCGTCACGTGGTAGAGGCAGCCATACAGTATATCGTGGTCGGGGAAGCTTCAACCAAGACAGAGGAAGGGGCGGTCGGGGTCGACCGTCCACCTTCTGCCACCGGACAAACCATTCTGAGGAAACCTGATATTCTAAGCACGGGTTTCCTGCGTCAGGAAACCTACAGAGCAAACACAGCAGACTGGGAGTTCATCACCTGCATCTGATCAGAGGTTTGACGAGCTTGCAGCACGACTTAGAGAGATTATGCCTGGCACGTCTGGATCTACTAGCTCTCCTTCAGGATCCTCTAAGATTGTTGCCTTAGCATCTGTGTCTACACCAGGTGTAGAATATGCTTTTACTAGTTGCTACAGGGCGGACTTATCTAGAACGGATCATGGATTCTGATGCATCTCATCATCTCTGTGGTGACAGGGGTCAGTTTAGTGTTTTTTGTCCTACTCAGCCTGAACGATCAGTTGAGATAGTAGATGGCACACATTCCTCATCATTGGTCAGGGGGAGGTGTAGTTGACTTCTACATTGAGGCTCCCGAAAGTTCTCTATGCTCCTGGTTTTTTTATGAATCTATTATCAATTAGTCAAATCACCAGAAATTTACATTGTCATGCCAGATTTGATCCATCTGCTCTTGTGTTTCAGAACATACTCACGGGAAGAGTGATTGGAACTAGCCGTAAGCAATGGGAACTTTACATACTAGTGTAGTCTCCGTATGTTAGCGTATCTTCTTCTATCTATACTGGATATGTTTCTCCATATATGTGGCATCTGCGATTTGATCATCTTCATACGCAAAAGTTGATTCATGTTCTTCCTCATATTTCTCCTCGCTCCACTTTTCAATGCGAGGCCTGCCAGCTTGGGAAGCATCAACGATCCACTTTCCAGAGTCGTCAGGGTCCAAGTAGTCATTGTGTGTTTGAGTTGCTTCATTTCGATATTTGGGGTCCTAGTCGTGTCACAGATCATCAAGGACACAGATTTTATCTTGTTGCAGTTGATGAGTTTTCACGTTTGTCTTGGATTTTTCTCCTTAAGAACAAGTTTGATGCTGGTCTTGTTATTCAGTCTTTTATTAATGAGATAAAGAACATTTTCTCTGCAAAAGTCAAGCTCATACGTTCTGATAATGCATTAGAGTTTTCAGCACTCGGCTTTCTCAAGTTCTTAAGTCTAATGGTATTGTGCATCAGACATCATGTGTATATACTATATACTTCCCAACAGAATGGGGTGGCTTAAAGGAAACACTGCCATTTTTTGATGTTACCAGAACCCTTTTAATTCAGAGTTGTGCTCCTCATTCCTATTGGGGAGATGCGGTTCTAATTACTTGTTTTCTGGTGAATCGTATGCCTTCTTCGGTGTTTGTGGAGAAGATCCCGTTCTTGATTGTGTTTCCCGAGAAAGATCTTTTCTCGCTTACGCCTCGTGCTTTCGGCTCTGTTGCAAAACTCTCTCCTGGTCTTGACAAGGTCTCTCCCAGAGCTGTCTAATGTGTGTTTGTTGGGTATTCCAAAACTCAAAAGGGATATCGTTGTTTTCACCTTGCTCGACGAAGATACAATGTTAGTGCTGACGTCACCTTCTTTGAGTCTATCATGTATTTTTCTCCCACAGGTGACAGGTTTACCCCTTCAGAGGATGGAGAAGAGATTTATATGCCTCCTCCTCCGTCATTACCAAGTTCTACTCCATCTCCACCTCCACCACCACCACCACCTCCACCATCGTCTTATGTTTTCTCTCCACAAGTCTACCAACGAAGGCCCCATGCTCATGCGCCTCCTCCATCATCCAGCACGCCCAAGGTATGTATTGAGCATTTGAGTTCTTCTAATGGCACGGGTGATTTGCATGTACAGAATGAGGTGCAAGGTGCACATACTATCTCTACTACTCCTACTGAGGATCTAGATATGCCTATTGCACTTCGACGGCAGAGGAGAGCATGCACTATGCACCCTATTGGTTCTCATGTTTCCCTGAAGCGTCTATCCAAGAATTTTCAGCATTTTATTGTGGGGTTGTCTGCTATCGAGATACCACGGTCATATCAGGAGGCACTGCAAAGCAATCAATGGCGTCTGGCTATGGAGGAGGAGATGGCAGCTTTACAGTCACCAGGTACGTGGAGTGTGGTCCATGCTCCACCAGGTGCGTCTGTTGTTGGAAGCAAGTGGGTATTTACTGTGAAGCATAGGGATGATGGTACCGTCGACAGATACAAGGCCAGGCTGGTAGCTCATGGGTTCACTCAAACCTATGGAGTGGACTATCAGGACATGTTTTCCCCTGTTGCGCGTCATTCTATCTTGTGGGTTCTTATTGTTATGGCGGCAGTACATGATTGGCCACTTTTCCAATTGGATGTCAAGAATGCTTTCTTGTATGGTGATCTGCAGGAAGAGGTTTACATGCAGCAGCCACCTGGGTTTGTTGCTGAAGGGGTGTCCAGTATGGTGTGCAATCTTCATAAGGCTATATATGGGGCCTTAAGCAAAGTCTGAGGGCTTAGTTTCAGAAGCTCTCAGAATTGATTGAACAGAAGGGGTTTGTCAGATGTACTGCAAATCATACTCTCTTTGTAAAGAGAAACCAGAGAGGTATTGTAGTCATTTTGGTTTACGTCGATGATATTGTTATTACTAGCAGGCTAGCAGCGATAAACAGGGCATCCAAGCAGATAAGGATTTCCTTGGATGGTGGTTTGTTACCAAGGATCATGGCACGCTTCGTTACTTTCTTGGCTTGTAGTTTGCACGAAATCAACAGGGTATGGCTATGACACAAAGGAAGTATGTTATTGATCTTCTATCTGAGATAGATATGACAGGATGTAGACCAGCTACTACCCCGATGGATCCTAATGCGAAGCTTCATGATGACGGATCTGAGGAGGTGGGCAAGAGACGGTACAGAGAGCTAGAAGGGAAGTTATTATATGTTACCATTACATGGCCTGATATACCTTTCATTGTGAGTAGAGTAAGTCAGTTCATGGAGCAATCCAGGCAGGCATACATGGATGCAGTATTCATGATCCTAAGATATCCGAAGTCATCTCCAGATGCAAGTCTTTTGTTTAGAAGATATATGTCTCTCTCAGTAACCGGGTGTGCAGATGCAGACTATGTTGGGTGTCTTAAGGACAGGAAGTCCACTTCAGGCTTCATTGTATTTGTTGGCAGCTCACTACTCTCATGGACGAGTAAGAAACAAACTGTTATTGCTCGATCTAGTGCGGAATCAGAATATAGGACAATGGCCCAAGGTAGTACGGAGATGATGTGGGTCAAATCTGTCTTGATTGATTTAATGATTGAAGTGCCTCTTCCTATGCATCTCAAATGCGACAAGGCAACCTTGTTTATAGCTAATAATCCAACATTCCATGAAAGGACAAAGCACATTGAGGTGGACTGCCATTACACTCCTGATTTGATCCAAAACGGGCTTATTTCAACATCGTATGTAGCGTCAGGAGATCAGATTGTAGATATGTTTACTAAAGCCCTGGCTAAAGGTCCTTTTCATCATTGTTGTTCCAAGCTAAACATGATAGATATATATGCTCCATCTTGAGGGGGAGTGTGATACTTATATTATTTAATCATTTTTCCATATTTTTTATTTCTATTGTTCGGTTTATGTAATTTACCCCTATAGCTTTTCTCCTATATAAGACAGCTCTAGGGTTAGATGGAATACAACTTTCGTTTCTAATTCCATAAATATCTATAAGTCAGGAATCAACATTAACATCGATATGTTCGAGATGACCGGTATGTGCGATATATGGGGTATAAATGACCGATGTGTGTAATATAATTGTCTATTTGTAGGTTACCTGTTTTAATATCTTGGATGATATTAATTTCTAAAAAAAAGTAAAAATATCATTTTTGGTCGTCTGACATTTCCATCGATATCGTCAATATATCGGCCATATGTCCCGATATATCATTTCCCGGACCGAGTGATACGATATCGATATCGATATGACCTTCTATGGCCATGAGGGATACGTTCTCTGGATTGGGTTGTCACTCCTCTACCACGAGAAGCGTGCATCGCTAAAGAGGGCGAAGGAGTAGACGTAGAAGGTATGATAATCCGGCTGAGACGACTATAGGCATCCTCCTTAGGAGGTATGGTGCTCCGGTGAGAAGCTGTATACGCATAACATCAAACTTTGTATCAAGTCCGGCCATGAAAACTCCAACCATCATGGAGTTCCTATATACATTATGATGCTCCGTAGATGTCGTAATAGGCATGTAGCTATGAAGCTTCTCAAACATGCCATGGAGCGCAGAGTAGTACACGTGCAGAGGACGGTCATTCTGCTTGACCTTGTAGATATCAAATTGTAGCTGAAGAATCTTGACCTCATTCTTCACTGGAACATAGGTGGATGTCAAAGTGTCCCACATCACCTTGACGATGGGATGATACGGAATATCATTGGTTATCTCCATGGTGAGGGTCCCACAAAGCCAAACGCGTACATGTGTCATCTTGCTTCCAAGAAGCATTAGCCCCAGTCTTATTCGTTGGCTGTGGATCTATCAGGATGTGCTCCTTGTTGTTGCATTGCATGGAGGAGAGAAACTGCATGGACCACAACTCATAGTTGGTCACATCCATCTTTGCAATGGAAGTCGGTCCCTTGAAGGCACTGGACGAAGAAAATACATGACATTCGTTCTCTGACATGATGGTTAAACGGTCGAACGGAACTCGACTGGAGAGTAGACCGATATGAACGAGTCTACACGATCATATGAAGGATTGGTTGTACGTGTGGGCTCATACAACCATCTTTGTCAATCTTCGTTGCACGCTAGGGCCACAAAATGCAATTCATATGTCTGAAATCATGTTTTCCGATCAAAATCAGATCGTTTCAGACTGCAATTCGAACCGCAAAGGT
This sequence comes from Ottelia alismoides, assembly GCA_037367405.1. Taxonomy (NCBI): domain Eukaryota; kingdom Viridiplantae; phylum Streptophyta; class Magnoliopsida; order Alismatales; family Hydrocharitaceae; genus Ottelia; species Ottelia alismoides. The sequence goes on from JAZKJV010000370.1 coordinate 94,981, forward strand.
GCACGGAGAAGCACGGAGGCACGACGAGGTGCAGGGAGGCACACGGGAGGCTGCAAGGATTTGTAGCAATCCCTTAGTGGCACAAGGGAAGGGATGGTGTTGGCCTAGAACCCGTGCGCAGGGGCTGCTGGGCCCGGCGGCACTGGGTGGGGCCGGCGGCGACCCGCGGGAAGAGAGGTGGGCCCACACGACAGTCGGCGAGGGGAGGGCGGACACCAGCGACGACGTGGTGGCATGCGAGAAGAGAAGAGGGGCTGGTGGATAGAGTTAGGGCTTGGGTGGGATACGGGAACTTCGGTCTAGGATTGTCACTCTAATACCATGTAGAAACGAAAGAATGAATTACATTATTGAGAGGCCCTAGGTTTCTCTTATATAGGAGAGAAACCTATTGGGAAAATTACAAGAAGACAAAAGAAATAGATAATATGAAATCAATAAGAAAGATAACTAATATCTCAACAGATATAATGTCAATGTGCTAAATATGCCTCCTTTATGTCTATAAATTGTTATTACACATTTTTCCTATATCCTTTCAAACATCTATCAGCAATCAGCAGGGTATTATGTATAAAATATGTGTGATATAATATGTATTAATGTGTTAAATACATCTTCACTTGGCATATAAGAGTGTATTTGTGTGTTACTAATAGTTTTAAAAGCTAGGATGAAATGATGTTGGGAGAAAAAATGCTTTTTTGTGCCACTTCGTGATTTTCACGAATATCATCGACTTATCTCAATATATACCAGATGTTTCTCTAACATTGCACATAAATACGATATGATAACAGATGTTTCTTATCCTATAAAAGTCAATGCACAAACACCTCTCATCTATAAGGCCACACCACCATTAGCGACAAAAAAAGAATGAACTAGTTTTCTGTCCTTTTCTACAGCCCGCACAAAATTTAATGCAAAATAAAATGGCCTTTATAAATGAACATATACAAGATATGAAAAAAAGAACCACGCATTATGTGATGCATAGATACAAAGTAATGAGAGATAAATAGAACCAGCCATGAGAGGAATTTCCAACAGTAATTCAGTCATTCATAAATTATTTTTATTGTTTTCCCCAAAAACAACAACAAAGCCTTTTCCCACAATTAAGTAGGGTCGGCTATTTGTTTTCCCCATATAAGAGATAAAAAGAAACCAAATGCAAGGTTGTTTATAAATCACCTAGCTAAAATTTGTTTTTCTAAGGTACTTCCTGCCTCCTGGGGACATCAGGTCAAATTTAAATTTCTGAGCTAGCAATCAATGATATGTAGTCAGATAGAGTAACTTATATCATATGCAAAATTATAATATTTTTGAGGTAAAAGAAATTATAGTTGGTACAATGGCATTCTATATCTTCTAAATGACACCTAACCTTAGAACTGAATCTGAAGAAAGAACTCCAATATGGGTCCAGCTGTGCGGATGCCAAGAAACATGCATAATTCGCAGACCACCACTCTGCCCAAAATTTACTTCAGAACCAACCGATACAGTTCTGTAAGCACAAATACAAATTTAAGCACTAACTTCTCAAATGCCCTAAAAAAGAGAGCTGATACCAACAAAGTGAAATGTACTTCATAACCAAACTAAACAGTTTACAAATGTAAGCACCGAGCCTTCTCCAATGTCCAAAAAGCATATCTTATTCCAACAAAAAGATATTTGACGAATAAATGTAAGTAACTGCTTATGAGAATCGTGATTGCCGATCATATGATAGTACATGGGAGAAGTACCACAACAGACCAACCATGAAATCCACACTGCGAAAAACCAATTTGACTTTAATTACGACAATTTCTTTGTAAGATCATTATATAGGGAGAGTCCTGGAGGTAGAGTTAACACCAGAAATACACATAAAGAGAAAAGATACCCTGAATGGGTATACAAAATACCTTTCAACACTACCCCTTAAGTTGGAGCATACATATCAACCATGCTCCGCTTTTAACATCTCTCAAATTGTGCACGGGCAAGAGGTTTGGTGAATACATTAGCAATCTGATTATCTCATAATACGCTAGAGATGCACAGTAACCCTTTTTTGTATTAAATCTCAAGTGCAATGGCAATCATCTTTATCATGCTTCATGTGCTCATCAAACACAGGGTTGTTGATTATATGCTTGATCATCATGTTGTCACATCTTAGCTCCATAACTTTAGTAGGAGTGACTTGTTGATTTGTAAGTGCAGACTGAATCCATACTAAAGGTGTTACATTAGCCATTGCTCCATATTCGCTCTCTGTTTTTTTCTCCTCCAAGTGTCTAGGTTCCAATCCAAGTAGGGGAAAAGAACACGAATAGAAAATACCCCTTTATTCCTTAGTTCGGGTCCTTATCCCATCTTTCTTATTCTCCAACCAAATGCAACCTAAGAAACACATTTGAACGTTCTAGTAGCCAACTTGTCCCTCTCATAACCAAGAATGTGGACAAAGGCACCACACCCAAAAACTTTAGGGAAAAAGGAAACACTGCTTTCCAAGGTAGAGAACCTTAGCAAGAACAAGTTTATAATAGAGACAGAGAACATGTCGCTTTCAAAAAAGGTAGTAGTGAGTACCGCATCCCCCCAATATGAATTGGGAACATGATGGTGCATGAGCATGGTGTGAGCAATATCACGAGGACTCAGATGTTTTGTTCGGCGATCTCATTCTATTGTGAGATATAAGCACAAAGAGTCCAATGCACAATTTACAACACGACAAGAAAAATTACTAGACTTGTGAGAGAAGCTCTATGATATTATCAGAGTGAAGAGTTTTCATATTGGCAACCAACGATGCTTTTGTTTCATTAAAAACTTGATAATTTGACTTATTTTTCATCAAAAAGGTCCATGAGACAATAAAAATTTTGCCAATAAGTACAAAATAATAATGATTCCCTGGATGATTAAGATATCAACCAGGTATCCCAACATCAAGGTAGATCAGCTTAAGCAAAGCCATAATATGAGCAAATATCAAAAAACGAATATGAACTCAGATGGTGCTTCCCCATTGGAGGGTCACACACTCTAGGTTGATAGTGGGAGGGAGCTTGAGTAGGATTCGACGAAGCTTCTAAAGAGATGGATGGCCTAAGCACCGATGCCATAAGGTAATTAAAGAAGAAAAATGAATCATGGAGCAAGCATTAGCACTCAAGGACTAGACCAAGTGATAGAAGGCCCCTTTCAGACGGCTCACAACAATCATCCTCTCAATAAAAATGTTTTGAAAAATAAACGAGACAACATAAAAGATATCTTATCAATTGAGCTCTCTGCAAATCTGTATGACAGATAACAATTTAATGGGAAAGAATAAATAGAAAGTAAGTGAGATTGATGTTGGGGATGAGATTGACCTCCTCTTGTCCCTTGATAGGTGACAATCTCCCATCAATCACTTATACAGTTCATCCTACGCGTACTTGTTGCATGTGTCTATATATGTTTTTTCTCTCCGTAGACATGAGTGTAAGCCTCAGTATCAACTAACCAAATAGCAGTATGCTTAGACTAAACAGAACTAAGAAAACTTCCTAAATGAGCGGCAATGGTTGAATCAAAGTGATTATCTTACTAGAAGCAGGTGGAGTAACCAGAAATCACCATACTCAATCATTACATCAAATCATCATAAACCCCTTTAAAGTCTACCACAGACTCTCCATCGTTGTTAGCGATGTCAGCACGAGAACAAGAATAGGGCCATTCTCAAACTAGCATGTTGTCTCAGTGTGCCCAAGTTTTCTGCGGAATATGCAGCACGAGGCAGTACCACATTCTCTAATATGCATGATACAATTGCGTTCATTTTCTCGACAAGTATTATGTCTTCCTCAGCCTGAAGGAGTGGGAAAGGCAGTGCTCGACCCCTGAATATCCTAAGTGGTAATATTATGAGAAACCCCCCCCCCGATGGCATAGTTCGTCATACACCTCTTCAATGCGGGTAGTGTGGAGGTTGTAATCATCTGAAACCTCTGGCAGCGTAAGTCGAGCATGTCATGTGTTTCTAGTATTCGTACTACTTTGGGCATTTACATCCTAGAATAAATGCATTATATTTTTCAAACAATGAACAAGAGAAATACTCATCTATCATAATAAGTCTAAAAGACCAGACTTTTTTTGAAAAAAAAAATATGAGGTGCACACCATGAAGATGTACACCCTAGTTCGTTTTTTTGAAGAAAAAAGAGAGGTGTCCCAAGCTGGGACCCACCTTGGTGTGTATGTGTATATATAAACATCAAAAAGTTGGGTAATATATCAGAAAGCGATCAAACATGAGCCATCACATTTTCCTAATCGAAGCGCTCTTGCTTAAAAAAAACATGTTTCTGACCAACCAAATGACCAGATGGTGGCAATGGCCCTTTGCTTACCCTCCTCTGAGTCTCTCCAACCTTCACTAATTGAAGCCCAAAAAGTATTTTCATTATCGAACGATATGCTTGGTATTCTAGACTCCTATACCCGTCTTGATCTCTGACACTTGAAGAACATAGGCTCAATATCCTCTAAATCCTCCTCACAATGTAAACATCGTGCGTCTACCCCTTGGAACCATTGTGTTCTTTTCCCAGACATGAAACGCCCTTCCTCAATAGCCAAAGGAAGATCTTTATCCACGGAGGCACCTACCAAGTCCAAATACAAGCACAATCCTGTGCATAAACTTCCCGGATCAGATGACAGTGGATGAACACAACGACTTGTACGCTTTCCTCGCCAAGAATTGGTCATCCCTGCAAATCCGTGCATCCCTTCCATCTGTCAGGTACATTGCAATGCCCACGCCATTCGTAGGAAATCTTCTATTCTAAGATCAGAAAGGTTTCCTCTGAACTTAAGGGTCCATGCTTCGCTTGACCGTGTGTCTGATAAATATGCTTCTCTATCTGTTGCCTGAGTAAAAAGCTGTGGAAACAGATCACCCAATGCCCCTCCTCAAACCAGTCATCCGTCTGGAATATGACGCCATGTCTGTCGCCTCCCTCAGAAATAGGATAAACTCCAGTAATACACTAGGAATACCCCTCCAAAAAGAAAGAGGCAACTCAACCACATGATGGTGTCTTACTGTTACAATATTCGGCCGAATGGACCGAATATTCAATATATTTATTTGGTAGGGTGACCGAATAGAATTGTTATTCGAACAATATTTGATCCAACCCGCATATTCGACGGAAATATTCCGATATTTGGCCGAATATTCGGCAAACTATTGTAACATATTGTTGATTTTCTATGTTCTACACAATTTTTTAAAAGGTTCCCGTTTATGTCAGTATCACCACAAATGGTAAATCACCATATATGTAACTGGTCAATTGGTACTTTTATCTTGGACTATTGTTGATTGATGGTCATATATGTATAAAAAAAGAATATATATATATATATTAGACATAATTTTTATATTCTCAAAATAATTTTTATATTCTCAAAATAATTAAAAAATACACAACCATGTAATTTTAAATATTCTCCTGAAATACTCTTTTTTGGTGACCATCCAATTGAATATCGAATACCGACTTCTACAACACGGAGATGTCCCGAAAGCTCCAAAGGAACCCCATAAGTTTATCGAATCAACTTAGCCAGAAGGTCATCGTACCCCCCCCCTCATATCTACAATATCCACTCAGCGGTCAAGGCCTTATTCGTTTCAAACAACCTTAGGATCTCCATTGCACAAACACAAACAACCATCCATCATCTACATAAACAGCCATCCTCCTTGGGATTTGTCACCATGTTCCAGTCCACTAGGTTTATACCAGAAGAATATGTCGAAGATGTCCAAAAGAAATGTCTCATCAAGGTCTCAAGATATTTTTTGATTCCAACAAGCATCATACATGTAGAGAAAAAGAAGATAGGTATAGCTGAAAGGAACGCATTTACCATCATCAGACGCCCCCTCGAAAGACAGGAAGCCTTCCACCCGGTTGGTTTCTTCTCCACTTTATCCATCAGGGGTGCCCAATCTGCTTGATGCAACTTTCCCCGCATAAGTGGCAACCCTAGAGTGGGGATAGATACAACCCCCCATCATCAGACGCTCCCCCTAGACAGACAAGAAGCTACCTCATCCTTTTTATCTTTACGAAAAATCTCCATCAAATGAACATTTCTTTGCAACATCTCTTCCTCTAGTAAAACACGCCCATCCTCAATCCTGTCGATTCTGTCGATCTCCTCCTGAGCCCGAGACCTCCTCTCCCAACGCCTTATGTGATTCTCCATGTTAAAGGCCATAAGAAATCTTTTGAGTTCAGCCAGCTTCCTAGCAAGTCAACAAGCCGTCGATTCCTCTTGTCTGCATTGGCACCAGAAATCCTCCACCACTTCCCGAAATCCGACATCCATCATCCAGGCCTTCTCAAATCTGAAAACCACACGCTCCTCCCCTGAGCACCAAAGGAGCGACGTGGTATCAAAATGCGTAATGGGAATTGCCCGAGCCACCGCCAAAGGAAACACGTCAAGCACCTCGGTGGACATCATGAATCTATCAAACCGAGACCTGGATCTCGAGTTCCTCCATGTGTATCGGCATCCGACAGCGTCAAACACCTGCAGACGAAGCTCCTCCACCAATCCGCTCAGCTGCAACGAGCCATTATCCCTCCCACCACGGACACCAGACCTATCATGTGGGCACAATGTCACATAGAAATCACCACCAATAATCTAAGCAACCTCCTGGAATTGAGCTCCAGCCACGAACAATTCATCCACAAATTTGGCACCATTGACCTTGTCTCAAGGGCCGTAAACATTGGTCACTATCAACCAAGTCCCATCCACCTTACGACGCAGCAACAGTGTCAGTGTAAACTACCCCAAAAGACCTCCTCCTGGAGCTCAAGTCCGACCCTGTCCTAACCCTTCCACAACTCATTCATATACTGCGTTATCTTTATTTCATGTCGGCAGCAAACCCACGGCCCTCCTTTTCTCCGCCTACCCCAGCCCCCTTACGTTCCAGGTAACCAGATTCATTGCTTCACCAACACAAATCCCTTCGGCGGCCTCAGCCCCAGACACTCCAAGACGCCCAACTCCAAGCCCGCTGAGCACTCCACACCTCCCCCTTTCGTCGCCTCACAAACCTCCTTGCTCCAACCCATCCCGGTTCCCCATTTCCAAGCTCGTGCAACATCGTCGAACGTCACCATCCGACCACCTCTACGTCCCCATCATCGCTTTCGACCTGCCCAGCCCCACCAACTTCCTATAAATGACAGCGTGGTCACATCGCCTTCTCTCCTTCAGGGAGGCTCTTCGATATTACAGCCTGCACCAACCAGAAGCCATCTCCTCCCCCCCATCTCGCGACCAAGCACGAAGCCATCAATGAGATGTCTGATAACCCCTTCCCCAAAAAAAATGTTGCTTCCAGACCAACTGAGCTTCACACCGCTTGCACACCATCCGCAGCACGAGGAGAATAGGATGAAACAGAATCCTCCTGAGGGCCATCCATGTACCCCACCTCCTGCATTCAGACCGCCTAAAGATGCCGCGCTCCATCCAATTACATTCACCCGAGAGCAGAAAAGGATCACGAATCGCCAAGAGAATAGTCTCATGGAGATCCACAAGCATCCCCAGGTCCAATCTGTTGCAAAATAAGGCCTCGAAAGGGTTATCACCCTCCTCACCAACTAGTTCAGGGCTAAAATTGGAATGGCATGATACGGCTTCGTTTCCCCCCTTCCACCCTGGGATCCGCTAACCCGAACTCGATTTTGATATTCACGGACTCGCAGGATCAGGGCCATTTAGAGCGTTCGACTCGTAGAGACGACCCGGCTAAGATGTCCGCATAAGATCTCCGGATCCCAAGGCCGCTCGCTATGCACGTTCCTCACACTTTGGCTCAGGTTGTAAGGCACGGCATATTCCCGTAAAGGTAAATCATTCTGAATGCCATTGAAATGCATCCCTTTACCTTCCACTAGATTTGTCGCCGATGGCCCGCCCACCATCACCGTCTGGCAATCGACAACAACCTCCTCTTGTTCATCTTCACACACCTACAAATGGAAGATGCAACCCCTGAATGATTACTCAACATACGTCGGGAACGGATATGAACCCTTAACTGCCACATGTGGTCGCTGCCCTCGTCGCAGCCTATCGAAGACAATGGCCACCACCTTCAGCACAGGCTCCAGCATCACGCGGACCTCCTCAAGCTTCCGACCCAGGAAAGGAAGCCCTCTGACGGAGAAGAGCCTCTCTCTACAACGGAAGTCGCACCACCCATCCCTCAACAGAGGGGTTCACCCGTGAACCCATCCCGCAGTATGTCCCGAAACCGCCAGCAACTTTTCAACCTCCCCGACAAAAGACATCGAGCGCAGACCACGGAGCCCTCGAGTTTGACCACATCTCCTCTGAAGGTGGCCCCCACCGCGCACCCGATATAATGCATCACATCGTCAAAACAGCTTCGTTCCCTTTGGCAGACCCCCACCAGCAGACGGTCTCCACCAATGCTAGCTGCCTTGGGATCGGCCAACCCAATGTCAATCGCAAACCTCTTCGAGCATCGGAACTGGTGATGGCAGCTAGCGTTGCATCCGAAATATCGGACAGGATCGCGGCACTCCACCGTGTGATGCCCCCAACCACCACACCGGAGGCACCACCCTCCAAAACTCCCCATGCCTACAATCCTCGCTCTCGTGTCGACCCTAGGAGAACACTGACCCTGTCGCCTCCCTCCCTTGACCTTCACACAACCACCCGATTCTTTTATATACTTGGGATCTATTTTACAACATGATGAGGAAATTGAGCGAGATGTTACTCACACAATAAATGGAGCTTGGCTAAAGTGGAGCGAAGCCTCTATTGTTCTATATGATAAGAAAATTCTTTTGAAATTAAAGGAAAGTTTTATAAAGTAACCGTGAGAGTGCTATACTCTATGGATCTGAATGTTGTCCTGTGAACGATAGACATGTGTAGAGAATGGAGATAGCTGAAATGAAAATGCCAAGGAGCATGTGTGGGCATACACGTAAAGATCAGATTTGGACTGATACAATAAGAAGGAAAGTTGGTGTAGCTCTGATCGAAGATAAAATGCAAAAAAAAACGCTTAAAGTGGTTTAGACATCTACAAAGGAGGTCAACAGATGCACCAGTTAGGAGATGCAAGTTTTGAGATTCTGAGTTGGCCAAGAGAGGGTGAGGAAGACCCAAGAAGAGTTGGAATGAGATTATCCAAAGGGATCTTAACTTTTTGGATCTAAGCCCGAGAACGACCCAAGATAGATCTGAATGGAGACAAGGAATCCATGTAACCGATCCTACTTAATGTGGGAAAAGGCTTTATTGTTGTTGATCGATCATTTTGACACCTCTAATCGGTCACCTATGATAGACCGTCTAGTTTTCATGATTGATCAACCATGATCAGCTATCCTTTTGACCATGGTTGATCACTTTTTGAATTTACGAACCAACGGTCAAATCTGATCGATCACCTTGTTTACATGACCAATTATTTCATGAATTTTGAAAATCGAAACGTTGAACTTTCCATTTTTTGACACCAACGGCACTTTTAAAGCCAACCCTATATAAGGGACTGTTAGAAATATAATGCAAAAGCTAATATCAGATAATAAAATAAAACATTGACAGCTCATGATTTTACGTGGAACTATATTCCATGAGGAGCGGGATGAAACCACGGGAGAACGCCTCAAAGGGTTGATGTGTCTATTCACTTTCTCAACTGATACAGGGTCTAAGGCTTCTTACATAGCCTCCACAGACCCACCAAGTCCAACCACTGATAGATGTGGGTCCAAACACAAGATGCCGTAAATGGGTCTTGGAAGAATCCATTTACCTATTTACAATACAAGTGATGCATACTCTAACATTCCCCCTCAAGCTGGAGCATGCAACGCTCAGCTTGGACAACTATAAAGAAATCTCAAACTCGCACTACAAGATACTATAGACAATATCAACTCAATGTGCACAATTGTTGGTTGTCAAGGGCATTGCTTCTCATATTGTACATGTGAGGAGGAACAAACGGGTTGGAGTATGAGTCAAACTGAATCTCCTCGTCAGAGAGCACGTGCCCTGTACTACGCCCGTTAGAGTCACTGCAACTGAAAATGAGTCTCCACTTGGAGAACTCTAGCCCGACACAATAATGTGGACAACTGCTCCATCCCTGAAAGGGTCGAACCGAAAAGTCGTGGGACATCCTCGTCCGAATCCACGATCGTTGGAGAATAGAGACTGAAAAGTCTCCTCATCGGAGAACCGGGTCTCTCCCATACTGGCTCAGGGAATGGGATCTCTACTCTGGATATGGGATCTCTACTCTGAAGTCCCTATGGAACGCATGAAAACTCCGACCAAAAAAAGAAAATAGTGACCATAACAAAAGATGGTAAACATATGCACATCTGACTGAGGACTCAGAATCTCAACATCGAGTCTGAAATCTGAACAGTAGAGTCTGATAATCTGGTTGGCCTCTGGAATGGAGAATCTGGATTTGGAATCCGACCTGTGACTCCATACAATACTCCCCTTTTCCCCCATAATTATCGAAAAATAATGGCATCGACGAAGTAGGTAGAAGACAAGAGAAATGGGGAGAAAATATGAATAAGTTGATCTTAGAAAAATTCTCGGCTATTCTTCTCATAATTTTTAATCATTTTTTTAAATAAGCCCTTTCATTTTTTATTCTTTTTTACAGTTTTTCCTTCTTCTTTTCATTTTTTTTTGTATACGGCTTTTCTTTCGTGTGCGTCTTTTCTAAAGAAAAAAATCTTCGCTTTTTTTTGGAAAAAAATATCTCGACCCAAATAAGACCAATTTGCAACATCCCAACTATGTTGTTATTTCCCCCTCTCTCATTTTTTTAAACAGAGAAGTCATAGCCCACTTGGACGTGCTCTCTCATCTTCTCTTTTTTTACAACTTACGACCCACATGGGCACTTACAATGAAATTTTTTTAAATATAGGGGCTTATTTACGGTTCCCAATTGGGAACCCTCCGTCGTAGACCCACTGCCGCCCTGATGGGGATTGGTCTTGGTCGGCTTCCGCTGCTTGGACATGGAGGAGAGGTGACGCTGCCATTAGGGTTCGCGGCCATGCTGCCTGGGAGGAGGTGTGGCACTGTTGCAGGTGCGCGCAATCGGAGTTGCACAGTTATGGGAGGAAAAGCACCGCCTAGAGGCAGTGGGTTCAAGGACGAGCCCTCCGATTGGAGATGGAGAGGTGCAAGGGGGCTCGTTGCCTAGAAGTGCGTTGTCGAACGTTAGGGCCGCCTGGAGTTGAGGGCTCCGCTTTAAGCCTTCAGGAATCTGATGAAGACGGGAGGCTGGTGCACCGTATGCTGGGGTGTCATGAGGGAACTTGTGCAGGAGGCGATGCGCGTGAGGAGAGCGCCGCCTCTCCTCGTCTTTTCTTGATGCATGTGGTCCCTCCACCTTGGGGGCTCCAAGGGCACAATGGATCCACCTTGGAGATGTCATCGACTGTTATTTCGTCGCTAGAGGCTCAATGCCTCCGCCTGGGGGGCGGAGGGGGGCTTTCCTTGGTAAAACATAAGGACCCATCGCATGGATGTGTTGTGATGTGCATATCGTAGATGAATCTCGGGGAAAGAGGAGATGAGTTGTGCATGGCGCGATTTCGCCGCCTGCTGGAAGGAGCTCGTGCTGGAGGTAGCGTCCCCTAGGGCTGCAGCTAGGGTTGGATCTGGAGGGTTGTGCGTCGCTTCGCCTGGATGTTGCTGGAATTGAGAGGAGGTTGTTGCCTTGAGTTAGGGTTTCAACAGAGAAACCCTATAATGGAATCATGATCTCGATCACGAACTCCCATGTTGCTGGACAGAAATTAGGGTATCAATAGAAACCCTAGAACTTGGACAGAACTTGAAAAAATAATAATCATATTCAAGAACAACTGATAATCGAATCTCGAATAAAAATATAAATACTCAAGAACAACTTCTCGAGAATTGAACCCGCTTTGATACCATGTTAGAAAATATAATGCGGAAGTAATATTATAGAAAAGAACAAAACATTGAGAACTCGAGATTTTATGTGGAACCCTATTCCGTGAGGAGCAGGATGAAACCATGGGAGAAGGCCTCAATAGGATGATATGTCTATTGACTTTCTCAACTGATAAAGGGGGTCTGGGCTTCTTATATAGCCTCCACCGACTAACCAGGTCCCACCACTAGTAGATATGGTACTAAACACAATATATGGTAAATGGATCTTGGAAGGATCCATTTGCCTATCTATAATAAAAGTGGCGCATAGTCTAACAAGGACCATATGGGTTCGCTTGGTTGCCAGGTTACCCTGAGGTAACCTGGCATACCCCCTACTCTATCCATGCATTCTTGGGTTGGAATTACTTACATGGACCGCACAATTTATTTTAGTATTTTTCAAGGCCTTAAATGTCGGATTTCAGTTTCGTTTCGGTAAGCCTGGAAAGAGAAATTCTGTGGAATTTCGACGGAATTTCGGTAAAATACTCGGAAATTAGGGAAATTACTTGAAAACTCATTTTTATAAAATAAATATTTCTAATATTCTTTAACTCAATAAATGAGATATAAAGATAGTTTTTTGCTAATAGTAAGATAACAATATGGTATGTTATATTAAATTTCCATCCAATCGTCCCAACAGTCAAAAAATAGTATTTTGTTCAGAATCAGATTTTGGAATTGTAATTAGAAGCCAATGGTTTCTCCTCTTGAACAAGAAGAGATAATGGTGACACGGGAGCACCTCTTCAATAAGAATGAGGTGATATATATGATAACTACTGACTAAAATATATATATAAAGGAAAACAAAAAAATAATGATCTTCAATTAAAACTTTAATTTTATTCTTAAATCCTGTATCTAACTGATTTAGTTTGGATTTAAATTTAAAATATAGAAATTAACTAAAGAAAATTCTTTAAACCAAGTAAATCACTCTAATAACTTAACACATTAGCGAATAAATAAGTGAAAACTAGTTAATATATGCAAATTTCGATGAAAGAGAATGGTAGATTCCCTTATTTTGTTGTTCTGTCGAAACGACATGTAATTTCGATGAAAGGGAAGGGTATATGTTGGAGTATTTGGTTGTGCGAGGAAGGAGGCGTTGCCTCTCGCACGTAGGAAGCGAAGGAAGAAGCGGAGAAGGTTGTACCTTTTTGCACCTGAAGTTGCTTGAAGGAGGCTCGCCGCCTCTGTATCTCCAGGATGACACGCGCGAAAGGGGAGAAAGGGTCCCGCGGGGCCTCGCGCAAGGGTTGCGCGACTATAGAGAGCATGCCTCCATAAGATGTACACGAAGGTTGGGGCGTGCATGGTTCTCGATGGGAGGAGGACGAGGCTGCAGCCTGGACTGCGTGCACCGCCTGCGACTACGCCGTCGCGCGCAAGGAAATGCTAGATCTAGGGTTCCAATAAACAAATCCTAGGATTCTTCCCCGAACATAAACTTGAATAATCTCACATGTAAATAATCTTCATCACAATCGAATCTCGAACAAAAAATAAAGAACACGCAAAAACTCCTCGAGAATCAACCCGCTCTGATACCATGTTAGAAAATAGAGAATGCGGAAGCTAAATGATAAATAGAGCATAATCTAGAAAGATGAACATGAAAGAACACAAGACTTTTACGTGGAACCCAACTCCCTAAGGAGCGGGATGAAACCATGGGAGAAGGCCTCAAAGGGTCTGGTTATGCATTGCACTTTCTCTCAATGGGTATAGGAGGTTTAGGGCTCCTTATATAGCCTCCACAGAGCCTCCAAGTCCCACCACTGGTAGATGTGGGACTAAACATATGGATGGGGTAAATGGATCCTAGAGGTATCCATTTACCCATCTACATCATAAGAGGTGCACAACCACATACTCCAACAGTATATTCTCTTATTTTTGTTGTTTTGCTGAAATGACATGTAATTTCGATGAAATTTCGTTAACATTTCGTTGAAATCCTAGTAAAAGAAATAAGGAAGCGTTTTGATTTCGGTGACTTAAGGAAACAAAAATTTCGAAGAATTTCGGTGGAATTTCATTCAAGGCCATGATATTTTTAACCACGTTTAATAAAAAAAGTTAACATAAAAAACATAACATAATCATTAAGAAGTTAATATAACACATAATCAATGTCACATCACATGACATTTATCATTCGGACTCTCCTAACCACCCAAACAACTACTATTTGTAGAGATAATTATGTAGTCGGTGTATTATTTATTCTATTCTTATTTTCTTGATAACCTCTTATGTAATTTACCCATGGGTCCTCTCTATATAAGAGAGCCTAGAATTCTATGGAATAGACATATTACTCTTTTCCACCAACATTATTCATAGGAAGTTACTCCAACCCAACCAAACCTAATTACCAAACATACCCTCTGGCTCATTGTTTTAAACATACAATCAAGAGAAACATCCTCTACTCTTAAAGAAAAGAAAGAGAGATCAATTTGTGCGATATTCGAGTTCTTACAGTATTTCTACGCTCTCAAGCTTTCTTCAATCCAAAGCTTCTAACCACTAAAGATGTTTATGCTCTATGTGCTCTACTACATTCACCATCTTCATTCTGGTTGTGTTGAAAGTCTGCAAGCTAGTGAATTCAAGCTTCATTAATTAATTATATTCTTTTTAGTATTTCTATATAGGTATCCAAGTAGTGGATTCATTTCTCTAAGAGATAGATAAAATCTTCCTTTAGAAGTTGTCTAAGCAATGGTACAGGTTGTACGAGAGGTTATACCACCCTCGGATTAAAGTATCGTTCGAATAGTGGAAAAAGGCTTCGCCAAGAAAGCAAAGGGGAAATCCTAGAATAGGGTTTTGGGTCATGGCCTTCACCCGATTGGGTTTCCACGTAAAAAACACTATCATTATGGCTTATTATTCTTCTATCTATGTGATTTGTGAATTATTTTTAATTGGATATTGTTATTGCAATAATTGTATATTGCACAATTAACCCCATCTCTTGCGCCAGATTCACAATATGGGTGACCTAGGCCACCTTTTATGACCCCCTTCAGGCTTCTTGAGCGACAAACTGTGGTTGTGATGCCACAATTGAAGTCAGGCAGTGAAATGGAGAGTCGCAAGAGGCGTCAGCGGGGTTATTGGGCGACATTTGAGGCATAAGGGAGGTGCAAGGGAGCCTTGGTTGAAACTCTGGTAGCCCAAGCAGACGTGCGGGAGGTGCAAGGGATCCTTGGCAGAAAATTTATCGGTCAAGGCAGCGTCGAAGGAGGTGCACAGTGCACTAACAAGCCTCAAGCGAAGGCGCTAGTGGCCCAAGTGGAACCGCAGGAGGCGCACAGGGCCGAGAAGGCCCACGCGTAGGTGCTAGCGACCCAGGCAGAGCCTTAGGAGGCACACAGGACCTTGGATAAGGCACGCGAGGCCTCAGTGAAGGTGTGAGGCGATGTAATCACCTTGCATGGGGCCCTAGATGCTTGAAGGAGCCTAGAGCCCGCAAGGGTTTTCTCGAGGAAGAGAGACAAAGGGCTAGTAGTGGCAGCAGGAATTAGGTCAGAATACTAATATAAGGTCGTTGTTCTAATACTATGTAAAGAAAAATGACAACACAATGAGATGCTTTATTCATGAGGTTTAGGGGTTTTTATATAAGCTGAAACCATAGAGCACTCATAAAAGGAAAATTATATAAAAAGACACGGAAGGGTTACAACTTAATAGAATAAAATAAAGCTAACTCAAACAAATGTCATTGACTATCTCTATGTTCAGAGTACCAGATAGCTATATACGTGCATACACATCGTCTTGCTTCCATGATACATTCGCCACAGTCTTGTCGGCTAGCTCAAATTACATCAGGATGTGATCCTTGTTCTTACACTACATGGTGGTCATCATCTGCATGGACCATAACTTACAGCCAGGCACATCCATCTTGACAATGGGTATCGGTCCCTTGAAGACACCGAAGGAAGATAGGTCACTTTTGTATCTGATATGATAAAGAAGCTAAGAAAGGATGCGATTGGAGCTATAGAAGGATATGAATGTGTCTACAGGATCATATGGGAAACGGTTGTGTGTGTAGACTCAAGCCACAATTGTTCCCATCAATTCCGGGTACTCTCTAGCACATATGGTGATACTAACAATCAAAAATAACCCAAAAACACCCAAGGTTAGGATCGCTTCAGTGTTTTTGGATGATGTTATGGGCCCTAGGGATAGGCATGGGTCGGGCCCTGAAGGGCTCAGGCCCAAGCCCATCTAAATATTCCCGACCTTGGGTCGGGCTTAGGCTCGCAAATTTTGAAGTTGATCAGCCCAGGCCCAGCCCATTTCCTTCGGGTCGGGCTTGGGTCGGGTCACGCCAAGCCTTGGTTCATTTCCTGGTCATGAAAACCACAACACGAGAAATATGGAAATAATGGGTCATGCTATACATTCAAGAGAAGGATTACGCATCCCAAAATCAAGCATAAAAAAAAGAAGTTACAAGCATAAGAATGTTCACATTAAAGTAGCTATTAAACCATGCATGATAAGCTAAGATGTCTATAGAACAGCTAAGCTTGCACATATCTTGAATCTATAATAATGGCTAAATAGTAGTAATATTCCAATAAGAAAACAATGGCTAAACAATAGCAATATCGGTACTTCAACAATCGTATGCAGTATATCTTAGTAGGTAAAACCTCTTGTCTATGGCCCATGCCCATGTTCGGGCTGGGTCTTGGGCTTTACCTTCGTGCCAACTTCGGGCCATTCCTCGGGCCCCCGAACGGGCTGGGCCTTGGGCCGGGTTGGGTTAGGCCGAGCCAAGCCCGAGCCCGGCCTAAAGTATTTTTGGACCGACATTTTAGGCCTAGTCATGGCCCAATCCTCTATTAAGCTTGGGTTGGGCCGAGCTTTTTGGGATGGTCTTCGGGCTGGGCCGGGCCGACCCAGCCCAATGCCCATTCCTAGCTATGGCAATAAACATGGGGTTGGTAGCAGCCCTAAGAGGGCCCCATGTGGCTGGTGGAGGCCCAAGGACGACCTATAGGTCAACCAAGGCCCTAAATGTCAGTTTCTGTCACCATTTCAGTATCGACCAAAACAGAATTTCGACGGAATTTCGGTGGAATTTTGACCGAAATTTTGGTCATTTTTTGTACTAGGACCCCCATATTTCGGTCATTTCGGTCATTTCAGTCAAATTTCGATTTCGACTGGATATCGATATTGGACAGAAATTCGACCGAATTTCGCTAAAATTTGAGGCCATGAGGTCAACAGTGGTGTTGACAATAGCCAACCAAGATCGAGGATGCCTTGGTTATGCTATAGAGATGCAGGTGTGGTGCACAACGGTGCAGCGCCTACCTAGTGTAGCGCACGAGAGGATGGTACCAGTTTCTACACGAGAGGCGGCAACCAATTTCTGCGACAATACGCGACGGCAAGGAAGAAGGAAGAGTAGAACTGACGAGTGGGGTCAGGTCGAAGGCAATGAAACTTCACTCTAGGATCATCGTTGTGATACCATGTGAGTAAAATAATGACTTGTTTATTCATGAGGCCTTAGGGACCTCTTATATAGAGAGGAGAAACCATATAGGGCAAATTACATAATAGAGAAAAGAAAAGGCAAATACATAAAAGGTAGAAAACATAAATATATCTCAACATGTACTCAACAAAACGATGATGCCCAATGCAAACATTGTCGTCTCTTAGAAATTCCCATGACTCTCCTGATACAGAGTTATACACGACATCACCCTTACTGAGGAGACGTTGTCATTACTTGCTACCTTATCAACCGTGTGTTGTCCTCCATTTTAGGAGAAAATATTCCTTATTCGATTGTGTTTCTCGATAAAGACCTCTTCTCCCTAATACTGCAAGTCTTTGGTTTCATGGACTTTGTTCATTATTTGACTCTTGGCAGTGACAAGCTCTCCTCCGAAGTTGTCAAGTATGTCTTCATTGGTTACTTCTGAACCTAGAAGGGGCATCAATGCTTTGATCCTATCAGGCGAAAGTATTATGTCAGTGTTGATGTCACAGTCTTTGAGTTTGTAATGTATTTTTCTCTTACAAGCGACAAGATGGCTTCCTCTGAGATTGATGATGGCTCCCTCTAAGATTGATGAGGAGGTTTACATTCTGTTATGTATTTTTCTTCCACGGCTGACAAGATGACTTCTTCATAATCTGGTGAAGAGGTTTGCATTCCACCTCCTTCGCCCCCAGTCCCTACCACACCTTCTGTGATCTAGACTTTGCCTCAAGTCAGATTTGTATTTTTTAACTATTTTGAACAAATAAATAATTTTTATACATATGTCATATACTTATATACAACAACAAAGCCTTTTCCCACAATTAAGTAGGGTCGGCTACATGGATTCTTCGCCTCCATTCAGATCTATCTTGGGCCAATCCTGGGCTTACATCTACAAAACTAAGATCCCTTCGTATGGTCTCTTTCCAACACTTCTTGGGCCGTCCTCACCCTCTCTTAGCCGGCTCAACATCCCAACACTCGCATCTCCTAACTGGTGCATCAGTTGATCTTCTTTGCAAATGTCCAAACCATCTTAAGCGGTTTTCTCGCATCTTATCCTCGATCGAAGCTACGCCAACTTTCTTTCTGATTGCATCATTCCGAATCCGATCTTTACGTGTGTGTGTCCACACATCCACCTTAGCATTTTCATTTCTGCTACATTCATTCTCTGCACATGTCTATGGTTCACATGCCAACATTCAGATCCATAAAGCATAGCAGGTCTCACGGCTGCTTTGTAAAAATTTCCTTTAATCTTTAAAGGAATTTTCTTATCACAAAGAACAGCAGAGGCTCCTCTCCACTTTAGCCAGCTTGCATTTATTCTATTAGTAACATCTCCATCAATTTCCCTATCATGTTGCAAAATAGATCCCAGTTATCTAAAGGAATCTCTCTTCTGAATGTTATCGTCACCAATCTTCACCTCGATTCCTTCACCATTGCTTCCATCAAAGGTGCACTCCATATATTCCGTCTTAGCCCTACTTATACGAAGCAATTGAATAATTAATAAAAGAAGCAATTGAAGTAATTAAATAATTTTCAATATCTACAATAATTAAATAAAAGAAGCAATTGAAGTAAAAGAAAAAAGAAAGAAGCAAGTTAAGAACAAGATTTTTTCTACATAACATGAGAAAGAGATGATTCTAATATAATCTAAGAACTGAAGAAAAAATCCTAGCTATTTAGCAACGTCGACGGAGAAAATTGGTTTGTTTTGAGAAAGAGATGATCGTAACAATATTTGTGTTCTTTGTCAAAATAGAGCAAATTGGAATCAAGAGAATGTATCAAGACATGCAAATGATATTATTTGATATTCGTTTTGCAGATCTCTGCTAACACATCCAGTCCCACAGATACAGTGTTAAATTATATTGAAAGAAAGTATTTGGAAGCAAACAGGACATTACAAACTAGGCATTTGTTTCCATAATTAAGTAAACAAGAACATAAAAATAAGAAAGACGACCATAAAAACTTGGAAAAACAAGAAAACAAACACCTCGTTTTACATATGTTGCCAGTGGTGACGAGTGGCAAGGGAGTTGGAGCAAGCATGGAAGGCCATATCGGCAATATATCGGTGATATATCATCGATATATCGGTATCAAGACCAGACCGATATGGCGATATTTCCTCCTTTTCAGACATTTCCTCCATAAAAGAGCGTCGATATGGGCGATATTTCCGCGATATATCGCCAAAATATCGAATCGACATGATATCGAAATCGATATGGCCTTCCATGGGAGCAAGCAGTGACGCGTCAACGATGAGAGAGAACTGAAGCATGCACGACGGCAGCATGGCGTTACTAATGGCATCGCCGGCGACAACAACGACGAGGGCGAAAGGGGTTTAGGGCTTTCTTCGTAGAGAAGGGAGATATGCACAGCAGTGGGGGAGGTTGCTTAGTGTCCGACAGTAAGTACATGCCAAAGTAAATCAGGTAATCGCATTCCAAGTGAGGCTTTCACATAAATGGTTCCTCAAAAAAATTGTCTAACTAAATGGTTGGCAAGCCTTTTATTCGGATCACCAACTATCGGTTGCTTAGATCCAATCAGTCAGGGCAACTACCCTCCCTTTCACCGAAACGGGCCGCCTAAATACAAGCTTGGCTTCTGTGCTTGGTTGCAAGTGGGTTTACATTAAAGCATAGAGCAGACAGTAAAGTGTTTAACACTGCAAGGTTAGACTTATGTTACGTGGATCCACTCAAACCTATGAGGTGGATTATCATGACAATTTTTCATGTCACATGTCAAACTACTCTTTGGATCCTACTCTGTTTTGTTTTATTACGAGATCAGTCGGCCCCAACTTGATGTTAAGAATGCCTTCTTATATAGCAATCTGCATAATGAAGTCTATATGCAGTAATCATCTGTGTTCGTTGATGGAGGTTGTTAGAAGATATGTAGACTTTATAAGATTGTTTACGGCATGTTAAAGGAAAAGACTTCATTGATTAATTAGAGGTCCTTGGGTTCTCTTATATAGGAGAGGAACCAATTGGGTAAATTACATGAAGTAGACAAAATAAAGATATAATGAGAAAACAATACGAAAGATAAGAAATATCTCAGCACTCCCTCTCAAGCTGGAGAGTAGATATCGATCAGGCTCAGCTTGGAGCAACATCTCTCATAAGGCCATCTAGCTAGGGCCTTAGTAAAAACATATGATGTATGATCTCCAGAGCTGACGTGAGTAGTAACAATAAGACCCTTTTGTATCATGTCACGAGTGTAGTGACAGTCCACCTCTATGTTTTTGGTCCTCTCATAAAATGTTGGGTTGTTGACAATGAAAAGAGCAGCCTGATTGTCACATTGGAGGTGCGTGAGAAGAGGCACCTCTATAGTCAGGTCAGTAAGAACAGATCTGACCCACATAATCTCCGTGCTAGCCTACGCCATAGCCCTGT
The DNA here is from genome assembly GCA_037367405.1 of Ottelia alismoides. Lineage (NCBI taxonomy): Eukaryota > Viridiplantae > Streptophyta > Magnoliopsida > Alismatales > Hydrocharitaceae > Ottelia > Ottelia alismoides. The sequence goes on from JAZKJV010000370.1 coordinate 116,083, forward strand.
ATTCTAATTCAGCACCTCATCTAGCAATCATGCTCTTCTTGCTTTTCCAAGAAACCAGGGAATTCCCTATGAATACAGCAAAACCTGAAGTAGACTTCCTATCATTTGGACACCCAGCATAATATGTATCTGTCATGTTGTGACTGAAAGAGATGTATCTCTGCTGAACAGAAATCCCGCACCTAGTGAAGTCTTCAGGTACCTCAAAATCATATGTGCTACATCCATATGTGCTTGTCCAGACTGCTCCATAAACTGACTCACTTTGCTCACGGCAAAGGCTATGTCGGGCCTGGAAATAGTCGCATATAGTAGCTTGCCAACAAGATCTCTGTACCTTCTCTTGTCGACCTCCTCAGTGTCATCATCATATAGCTTCATGTTTGGCTCAATAGGAGTAATGGCAGGTATGCAATCTGCCATGCATTTTTCTCAAAGAACGTATGTAACATACTTCCTCTGAGTCATCAAAAGACCTCGTTGGTCCCTAACAAACTCAAGTCCAAGGAAGTAATGTAAACTGTCAAGATCCTTGGTCACAAACCGCTAACCTACGAAGTCCTTGGCACTCTGAATACCATGCTCGTCATCTCATGTAACAATAATATAATCAACATAAAGAAGGATGACAATAGTACCTTTCTGGGTCTTGTGCACAAATAAAGAGTGATCCACAGTCGATCGCACAAACCCATGTTGCTCTATCAAGTCCGAGAGCTTCTGAAACCATGCTCTTGGACTCTGTTAAAGGTGGTGGTTGCTGCATGTAGACGTCTTAATGTAGATCACCATAGAGGAAGGCATTCTTCAGATCAAGCTGGTAAAGGGGTTAATCTCGTGTCACAACAACAGAAAGTAGTATACGCAGAGTAGAATGTCTGGCAACTGGAGAGAACATATCCTGATAGTCCACCTCATAAATCTGGGTGAACCCACGTGCCACAGGTTTCTCCTTACAACGATCCATACTACTATATGCATCGTGGTTCACAGTGAACACCCATTTACATAATTGCATCCCACAACGGATGCATCAACTGGAGCGGAAACAAGACTCCAAGTACCACGTAACTGTAGCGCAGCCATCTCTCCCTCCATGGCTAATCTCTACTGATTGTCTTAAAGAGACTCCTGATATGTCTGTGGTATCTCCACAGCTGATAGTGCCAAGGTAAACCTCCTAAAATCCTCTGATAGTCTGCAAAAGGAAACATGTACTGCAAGAGGATAAGTAGCACACCGACATTTCTGCTTGCGCAGAGCAATCGACACATCAAGATCATTTACTAAGGGCACATGCTCATCCTGTATAAAATCCTGCTACACAGACAACTCAGTAGTGCCATCAACAGAAACAATGTGCTTATTACATACCTGAGGCGTGTTGGATGATGGGAAAGACCTGTTAATAGGGGGAACCGAGCAAGACCTACGAGTAAAAACACGTGGCAAAAATTGTGTCACGGTATGAGGTGGAGCCACAGGAGCAGTTGTAGGGCTAGGAGTAGGTGTAGGTGGTGGCAGTGGTGGTGGTGGTTGGGAAGGTGGTGGCAGAGCAGGAGTAGAGGGAAGTGGTGGCACGATAGTAGGAGGTGGAGGCATGTAGATCTCATCGTCAGTGTCAGACGGGTGGAGTTTGTCGCCTGCAGGAGAAAAATACATGACAGACTCAAAGAAAGTAACGTCAACACTGACAAAGTATTTCCGCTTGAGCGGATCAAAGCAACGGTACCCCTTCTAGGCACGAGTAGCCAACAAAAATACAATTGACACCTCTGGGAGAGAGTTTGTCATGACTTGGAGAGACATCATGAACAAAAGCAACTGAACCGGACACACGAGGTGTAAGAGAGAAAGATCCTTCTCGGGAAATGCGATCGAGAAAGGAATCTTCTCTCCCAACACAAAACAAAGCATGTGGTTTACCAAATAGCAAGCTCTCCCTAGTAAGTATGAGGAGGACGACTCTGTATCAACAATGTTCTGGTCACATCAAGTGACGGTTTTTGCGCTCGGTAATACCGTTCTCCTGGGGTGTATATGCACAAGAGGTCTGGTGAACAATACCAAAAGATCTAAGAAAGGCAGAAAGCTGTAATGTGCAGAACTCTAAAGCATTGTCACAACGAATATATTTGATATTTGCAAAAAAAATAATATTTATCTCATTAATAAAAGATTTGATAACAGATCCAACCTCAGACTTATTCTTCAATAAAAAGACCCAGGAAAGTCTAGAAAAATCATCGACAACAACGAGATAAAGACGGTGTCCCTGGTGGTCAGGAACACAACTCAGACCCCAGATATCTAAATGAAGGAGCTCAAATAACTGAGAATTGCTCCGACTCTGACGGGATGGAAAAGAGGAACAGTGATGTTTCCCAAGCTAGCATGCCTCACACTGGAAGGAGGATCTCGTGGAAATCTGAGGGAGAACATGACAAAGCATCTGCAGAGGAAGGTAGCCAAAACGAAGGTGCCACAAATATGGTGAGATTGGTCCAGTAGGTATAGTAGAAATGCCAACAATAGCCAAAACGAAGGGCCTCTTAAGGATGCCTTTCCTCGGTTATTTGCACTGGTGGACGACCCTGATGTCAGGGTGGCTTCTTACTGGGATGGGTCTGCTTGGGGGCCGAGATTCGTGGCCAACCTTTCTGACCAACGTTATCTGGAGTTTGTGGCTCTTCTGGAGATCCTTGCGGTCTCTCCCTCGCCCTTGGTGGGGCGAGATCATCTCTGCTGGAAGAATGGCTCCTTCTCTGTTCGTGACGCTTACAGGGCCCTTCTTCCGCCCTTGGATGTGGTCGATGTCTCGTTGCTCCGGGACTGTCAATTCTTTTGGGGCCTCCGGATCCCTGAGCGGATTGGCATCTTCTTATGGCTCTTTCGTCGCGGGCGTCTCCTTTCTCGTAGCAGGTGTGCCGCTCTTTTTCCTTCGGTTTCGCCTATATGTGGTTTGTGCAATCTGGACGTTGAGACTATTGACCACCTCTTCTTCCGCTGTGATAAGACGCGTGACATATGGGCGGATCTGACCTGGCTGGACGTTTCGGACGTCGCTTCCTTTTGCGACTGTTTGGTTCGTGCTCGGGCAAGGAGTAAAAACGACATCTTATCTTCTATTGCTCGGCTGTGGTGCATATGGACTGCTAGGAATGAGGCTCTGTTTGCTGGCCAGCGATTCTACTTGGAAAATGTCCTCATATCTGCTTCCCGCTTGGTCTGTGATTGGTCTGTTGCCTAGTTGTTTTCATGGTGTCGTTGGGGTATCGACTTGTGATACTTTCTGATCTTGGTTGTACTCTTCTCTCCCCCTTCCTCTCTGCGTTTCTCCAACTGTAAGTCTCTCTCTTCTTTTCTTTGTGTTCTATTAATAAATGTGGGGTGAGCACCATGGAGTGCGTCCCCCGCTTTTTGAGTTTCAAAAAAAAACAAGATGAGGTTGAACCAGTCTGTAGAATCGCCGCTATTCACGGCCACATCCAATAACTCTGCCAGTGAGTATGTCCTGAAACACAAGAAATGAAGGATCAAAGATGGCACGACAATGCAGGTCCTTAGTAATTTGACTAATGGAAAGTATTCATCTGAAAGTCAGGAGCATATAAAACATTTTAAAGACGCATAGATGGCGTCAGATGCACCTCTCCCTGTCCTGTAATGGGTAAATGGTCGCCATTGGCAATGACAACCCATCTACCAAGTGGTATGGTCCTATAGGACCTCAACTGTGCTCTGTCTCCACAAAGATGATGGGAAGCACCAAAGTCCATAATCCACTTTGTCATATCTGCACCATTGCTACCAGTGAAAGCATAAGCGATACTTGAGGAGCTCGAAGAGGCTTTGGATACGGTAGGAGTATTTGTAGTAGTAGATCCTGCAACATGAGTCATGATCTCTCGAATACGAAAGACGATATCATCTAAGCGAGGATCAGCTTGGGAAGCAAGAGTATCAGTAGGATCAATCTGCTCTGTCACGCGATCAGAGACAGGATAACCATGCTTCTGATAGCATGTATCCTTAACATGTCTCGGTCGACGGCAAAAGGTGCAAGGGCCATGTGGACGCCCATCGCCTCTACCACGAGGGGTACGTCCTCTAGATTGTGTCATCACTCCTCGGCTGTAAGAAACAACCATAGCAGACTAGGTCTGAGGAGTGACTGTAAGAGGCATGATAATCCGACTGAGACTGCTAAAGGCCTCCTCCATGGGAGGTTTGGTGGCGCCAGTGAGAATCTGAGTACGTGCTGCATCATACTCTGTATCAAGACTGGCCATGAAAACTCCAACCATCGTGGAGCTCCTCTATGCCTTTTGTTGCTCAAGAGATGTAGTAATAAGCATATCTATGAAACTTCTCAAACATGCCACGGAGTGAACTGTAGTACATGTGCAGAGGACGACTATTCTGCTTGGCCTCGTAGATGTCAAACTGTAGTTAAAGAATCTTTGCCTCATTCTTCGCTTGAGCAAAGGCGGAAGCCAAAATGTCTCACATTGCCTTGGCAGTGGGCTGGTTCAGAATATAATTGGCTATCTCTGTGGTGAGGGTCACACACAGCCAAACACGTGCATACGCGTCATCTTGCTTCGAAGAAGCATTGGTCCCAGTTTTATTCGTTGGCTCTGGATCTATCAGGATGTGCTCCTTGTGTTGCACTGCGTAAGGGTGAGAAACGGCATGGACCACTACTCATAGTTGGTCACATCCATCTTAGCGACGGGAGTCGAGCCCTTGAAGGCTCCGGACGAGAAAATATCACCCTTAGTCTCTGACATGATGGTAAGATGGCCAAATAACGGAACTCAATTGTGGAGTAGACGAAATAAACGTGTATACACATGAGAATATGAAGAATTAGTTGTATGTGTAGAATCATACAACCAATCTCATCAATCGTCGATGTTTGCTAGAGCCGGAAAACGTGATTTATAGGTTAAAATCATGTTTTCTGGTCAGAATCAGACCGGTTCAGACCGTAGAATGACCTGCAGAGGTTTACAGAAGCCCGCGGAAGCACCTATGGCAGCCTGAGCGGCTGAGACGACGGCCAGGGAGGCCTAGCCGGCATGGGGCGAAGAGGCCTAGGGTCTTGGGGGCCTGGGGCGGTGAGGCCTCGAGGCCTTGGCAACAAGGCCTGAAGACCTGGGGCGACGGCCTAGGGACCTGGGGCAACGAGGATTGGGGGCCTAGGAGCCTTGGGCAGCGGGGCCTAAAGGGCCTGAGGCGGCAGGGGATGTAGCCAAAGGGCATGGGTTAACATCCTGGGGGCGGCCGAGAGATGGAAGGGGGACAGCGGTGGCGGCCTGGAGGCGGCCGAGATAGGGAGGGGGCGGCGACGGGCGAGGGGAGGGGGCGAGCGAGGAGGGTTAGAGTTTGGTGGGGTACTAGAACTCCGATCTAGGACCGTTGCTTTTATACCATGTTAAAGGAAAAGACTTCATTGATTAATAAGAGGCCCTTGGGTTCTCTTATGTAGGAGAGGAATCAATTGGATAAATTACATGAAGTAGACAAAATAAATATATAACGAGAAAACAATACAAAAGATAAGAAATATCTCAATTCGTCTTAAACAGAATCCCAGAGCATGTTTTCAGAATTTCTCAGATCGGATAGAGTACCAGGGCTTCACTGGTCTATATTTGCACCCACTTAATGGTCTAGTGGTAGTATAGCGTGTCTACCGCACAAAAGACCAGGGTTCAAATCCCATTCTTGCAGGGGTTGCGTTAGGTAGTTGACGGCCAGCGTAAAGAATAATCGAATCTTTCAACATGGATTTGAGCAAGAATCCATGTAGTCGACCCTACTTATAGCGGGAGAAGGCTTAGTACATTATTATTTAGAGGGGATCAATGAGGCTAAGGAGTTCCTTCGACATTACTTTGTCATCAAGAAACTTGGCGAACAATAATACTTCTGTAAGCTTGAATTTGTAATATTCCAGAGAGGTCTCGTAATGACTCGAATGAAGTACCTTACAGATCTCCTTATAAATAATGGCATAGAAGGCTCTATGATGATAATACATGAGGTGGAAAATAGGAGATATAGGGAGCTCGTTGGGGAGCTCCTCTGTTTGACTATCACCAAGCTAGATATCTCCTTTGCAGTGACCAAAGTCAGCCAGTTTATGAAGCAATCACATTAGGCTCACATAAATGCAATCTCCATGATCCTAAGGTATCTAAAGTCTTCTCCACGTACATGGTTTCCATAAAACAAAAGGACATCTATAGCCATCACGACTTGTGCAGATGTTGACTATGCAAGATGTCCAAAAGATAGGAAGTCCAACTTGGATTTGCAGTGTTCATTGGGTGCTCATCGGTCTCATGGAAAAGAAAAAAAACAATACGTCATTGCTATGTTAAGTGTTGAATCCAGCTTCCAAATACAGCGCTATGATACAAGGAAGCACTAAGATGATGTGGGTCAGGTATGTTCTGACCAACCTAGCTATTGATGCATCTCTTCTTGTGAAACTACTATGTCACAATCAGAGTGCACTATTCATTGTCAACAATCCAGCTTTCAATGAGAGGACCAAATACATCGAAATGGATCGTTACTACACTCGAAATGTGACAAAGAAGGGCTAAATTCTACTTCACATGTTAGCTCAGGTGAACAGACAGCCGACATTTTCACATTCCATAGGTATTCTTCCAAGATGAGCATGATAGATATTGATATCCAGATTGAAAGGGAGCATTATAGGAAATAGTATTTATATATTTGTTATTTTCTTTTTATGTAATTTCTCCGCTAATTATTTTCCATTTAAGGTTTCTCCTCTATATAAAATGGTCCTATGACTAGAGAATAAACAACTTTCAGAGCCCCAACCATTTTTCTATTCTGGTTAAAATAAGCCAACTCGTGCATTTTTTTGAAGTGTGTAGAAATGATTTAATGAGTGAGAATGTTGGATTATACTTTTCAAGAAAAGAAGATATTGGCTTGTAAATATACCGAAATCAACCGAATACCACATATAGGAGATCTTACGTGAGTTTGTTGCACCATATCTATCATGGATAATAACCTAATTTGAATTGAAATAAGATATATTATTGGATTCTACAAGGATATTCTGATCTAAATGTAAAAGCCGCTTCCTTTGATGATATGAGTAATCAGTCATACATTTCAGTAATCTGAGATTTTGAACATGACCTTGCAAACGAGAGCTGACGAATTGTTTTCTTACACATACAGTTTATAAAGATATTCTTTATGTAAATAACAAGTTAGTTGATATATACCTGCATACAAGTGAATCATCTTTCAAGGATACCCGGTCATATACATATACAACAAATAAGCCACAAGAACCAGCAAGAAGCAGTGCCGATCCTTCTCCACTGAGTGATATGTGATTAATGAGGAAGTTTATGTGAACATCAGTAAGCAAAATCTGTCATCAAGTAAAAATGATCTTTATCACTAATGATAATTAATATTTCAGCCCTTCAAAACAAACATTGAACAAGACGTCACACTCTAGCATAACTCCACATGAATAAAAAAGCAAGATATACAAACAAGGTGCATAATAATAGAGTTTCTCATGACTAAGATTTGATACAGTGAACGTCATTGAGTTGAACATGAGGGTTGAACGAATTAAATGATCCAGAAAACAAATCCAAATAACTAACTGCTTGCAAGAATGGATATGTATAACAAATAGTTAGAGGACTACGAATACTCCTGCATGGCTTATCCAGTTATTCAATCATTAAAATCCATGGCTGAAGACAATATTACGTGAATATGATGTTTGGAACAATCAAAACTAAAAGCAAGCATTTTTAGATGTTACACGGAAGGTGTTCTACAGATTGTTCACCTTTACACACATGCACGCACATAGGACATTTTAAATGAGTATAAGGCTCATTGACGAATTAATAAATATGTAATCTCAGCCATTAGTTTTTTTATCTTTCATCATGATTTATTACACGAAACCACAACATGTGTTAGTTGTTCAAGTGATTGCATGTTTTGCAAAAGACTAACTATAATCATGCCTTTTTAAAGATCATAAATATATATAGAGGACTTATCCAATGGGCCATGGGCCGTTTAAAGATGGGATGAGCACGCTTCATTAGTTTGTGATTTTCAGCAGCTTCAGTAATAAAAATACAAGCTTCAGTAAGTAATAGCATAGCTTCGGTAACTTTTATAAAGTTACAAGTAAATACGAACTATATATATTGCTTTTGTAATAAATATTCAATCTTCAGTAAGTGATATCACAGCTTTCGTAACTTATATGGAGTTACAAGTAAATGTGTCATTACAGCTTTAGTGAAGTAACTCTATAGATGGCTTCAGTAATGTATATCAAAGCTTCAATAAGTAATATCATAGCTTTAGTAACTTATACGAAGTTACCAGTAACTTATCTGGTAACTGGAATTGGGAGTCCATCCCATCTCTAAACGGCACAAAGCCCATTGGTTAATTTCCTTGTACACACACACACACACACACACACACACACACACACACACACACATATATATATATTGTGGAAGATGATAATATGGAAGCATAAGCAGATAAACATGAAAAGAACCACGAAGAATACACAGGTTTACGTGGAATCCTATTCCCAAAGAAGTGGAATGAAACCACAGGGTTCACAAGGCTGATATTCAATTATGTTTTCTCTTATCGAATACATGTGGGGTTTCTTATATAACTCCACCAATATGACAAAGTCTCACTCATACATAAGCTAAACATGAGTTCATGTCACAATTGGATCCTGGGGGGGGATCTATTTACACATCTAGACACATACTCCAACAAACCCCCTCAAGTTGAAGCTTGTAATGCTCAACTTGGGCAAATAGAAAGAATGCACTTACTAATTGAATACAAGATACTACAGACAAAATCAACTCAACGTGAACTCTATTGGTTCCCTGAGGATGTTGCTTCTCATATCATGATGGCAAGGAGGAACAGGAGAACTGGAGTGAGAAAGACAATCCGTAGAGAAAATCCGCATCGATGATCAGCTTGTGTGATCTTATCTGCAATTGTCATAGTCAACGGTACCGGAATGAGTCTCCTCCACTAACCCGCTTATAGGGTTGAAGGGCCAAACAAGGAGCGTCGTGGGAATATCCATACATAAATCTGAGAAATAGGTCATTCTTATAGGGAACCTTGATAGGAACTCATACTGAAGTTCACTATCGCTGGATAAAGTCGTGGCAAATATATGTCATGGAGTTCACAATCACTGAACAAAGCCATGGAAATATTAGTATTGGAGCTCACGATCATTGGAGATGGAGGTTGCACTAAGTAACTCTCTGGAGAACTCGGAGAAAATGGGCCACTCGAACATGATGTAAGAGGTCTGGGTGACCAAGAAAAAAGATTGATTGGAACACATCTTAAAGAGTGGTGTTGCGATGTTGATTTGTTGCAGGAAATAAAACTCTCGCCTTGTTCTAACTTCGTAGGGAGTATGTTGGGGGTTGACTCTCGTTGATTTCAGGACAATTCATGATGTGGGTAGTGCAAGGGGGGTGATAGTTGTGTAGAATGCTTCCATGTTTACTTTTCTCTCTGCAGTTAAGGGTAGGCATGTTTTGAATGTTCGACTTGAAAACCTCAATTCAAGAACATACATGTTGCTCTCTTGTATATACGACTCATATTTACCGACATAGAGGTCGGAGTTGCAGTTGGAACTTCGAGATGCCAGAACTCTTGTTCCTGGTGTGGCCTGCCTTATTGGGGGAGATTTCAATGTTATACTAATTTCCATCGATTGATTGCGGCTATGAAGTGGTTGATACTTCTAATACTATATATACATGGAGGAAATCTAGTTGACGATCGCATATAGATAGATTCATGGCATCTTGCGAACTCCTTGAGGCTTTTCCGCTTTCGACCTCTTCTTCAGACCGTGATCAAGATTGGACCGTACTCCCTGGGTATGGAAATCTAATGATGTTGTGTTGCCTCGAGGTTTCCTCAGGTTTGAGCGTGTTTGGCTCCAGGAGGACAATTTTAGAGAATTGGTCTCTAGCCATTGGACAGCCACGGTAAGTTCGAGATCCGCAGCCACACCTTTGGTCCAAAAGCTGATTACATTGTGTATCAGACTCTGTATGTACAAGAAAGAGATTAGAGGTGTGAGAAGAGCTCTTAGTACGAAGGAGGAATCCGATATTTCTAGACGTAATGAGCTAGAAGACGTTAGATATCTGGTGGAGCATGAGCTTAAAGAGGAGAAATGGCACAACATATTATTGCTTCTGAGGATAAAAAACAAACTCTTGAATGGAAGTAGCAGTCACGAACTACTTGGCTAAAGGAAAGGAATGTGAATACAACTTATTTCCATATTGTAGAGATATATGTTATGTTATTCTGTATTGTTTCATATTTTTCCTTTTCTTCTGTACTCTTGATGTAATTTGCCCATAGGCTACTCTTCTATATAAAAGAGCCTAGGACATATGGAATAAACAAGTCTCTTATTTTTCCCGACATGGTATCAGAGCGACAGTCCTAGACCGAAGCTCTCGATCCAAACCCTAACCCAAGCCCCCTCCACCTCCAAGCCCTATGTGTGCTCTCCCGATCTACGTGCACCGCCTAGGCCTTGGTCTCGATCATCCCCGCACGCCGCCTAGGCCCCAGCCTCCTGCGCCTAGGCCTTGTCCTCCCGCACGCGCCTCCCGTGCATTGCCAAGGCCCTGCGTGACCGCGCGACGCCATCGTGTGTTGCCCTTCCAGACTCCTTCCAGCGACACGACATCTCGGTACCCCTCCGCCTAACCGCGTGTGCATCTTGATCCCCTGAGGCTGGGCATGTGTTTCCCGCCTAGAGCATCTCACCTAAGCTGTGACCGTGTGTATTTTGCCTAGTACACGCCGTCGCTCTAGGGTTCGACCAACCCTAGGGTATCTTCGTCAGCGAGGAGACCTTCACCCGCGTCTCCACCTTAATGGGTTTGGTTGCTTGAGTCTACACATGCAATCGAACACGTGAATGTCAGTGTAGACAATCATATCTTCAGTCTACAACCCTAGTCTTCTTATATCATCATGTCAGAAAACAAGGCAAATATCCCATCTACAGGCGCCTTCAGAGGTCCAGCGCCTATTGTAAAGATGGACGGGTCGAACTACGAACTGTGAGCCATGCAGTTCATGAGTATGATGAAGTCGACCGGTAAGAAGCACATTTTTACTGAGGAAGAGCCTACTGAAAAGACAGGGGTTAATGCCTCATGGGAGGCAAATGATGCATACGTCAAGGTTTGACTATCAGGAATATTGGCAATTGAGATTGCCAACGATATTCTCCATCAGCCCACTGCCAAAGCAATGTGGGACATTCTGGCTGCCACCTATTGACAGGTAAAGAATGAGACGAAGATTCTGCAATTCCAGCATGACATCTTTACAATCAAGCAGAATGGACGGTCTCTACACTCATTGTATACGTCTTTACGTGGAATGTTTGAGAAGCTTTACAACTTCATGTCTCTTACAGCCACTCCTGAACAACAGAAGACCTATCGGAATGCCACTATGGTTGGTGTATTTCCGGCTGCCCTTGATCCAGAGTACGAGGCAGCACGTTCCCAGATCTTGACAGATTCCACTATTCCTCCGATGGAGGAAGCCTTTCACAGACTGAGTCGTATTACTGTTCCTTCATCTGCTGCAAATCAGACCGCCTCAGCCATGGCAGCAAATCGATAGAGGTCATCATCAGTTCTGTGGCCGTGGACCTCGGGGCAGAGGGGGTCGTGTTCGGCCATCATGCACCTTTTGCCACCGTTTTGGGCATACTAGAGACACATGCTATTCCAAACATGGATTTCCTGCTTCTGCACGAGTAGCTGAACAGATTGAACCTCCATCTGCGTCATCTTTGGATCAGCGCTTTGATGATCTTGTAGCCCGTCTGAGGGGCATTATTCCTCCATCGGGTCCTGTTGCATCAGCACCTACTTCTGAGAGTCACTCCGGCGTTGTTGCTTCTGCATCCACCAGTACCTCAGGTAGCACTTACGCATTCACTAGCAGTAGTGGATCGGATACTTTAGAGTGGATTATGGACTATGATGCCACACATCATCTGTGTGCTGATCAAGGTCTACTTACAGCCTACCGACAGGTTCCTCCAGGCCGTACTATGGTTATTACTAATGGGACGCATTCCCCGATTACTGGTCAGGTGGAGATTAGCCTGACACCATCTATGCACCTCAAGAACGTGTTGCATGTATCTGATTTTTCTATGAATTTGTTGTCCATTAGTCAACATACAAAGGATTTACATTATCGAGCAATCTTTGATCCATTTTCTCTCATTTTTCAGGACATCCTTACGGGCAACGTGATGGGGTGTGGCTATGAGCAGGGCGGCCTATATCGTCCCAGTCAGACTTCTTATGCCGGAGCCTCCTCTCTTCTTACTGGATCTGTATCTCCTTTCATGTGGCACTTGCGCTTTGGACATCTACCGCTTCAGAAATTGTGGCGTGTGTTAACCCAGGTTTTACCTCATACATCCATCCAATGTGAGGCTTGTCAGTTGGGAAAGCATCATCGGTCTACCTTTCCCAGTCGTCAGAGTCGGAGTAGTAACTCCAAGTTTGAGTTGTTTCACGTCGATATCTGGGGTCCTAGTCGTGTTCCTGATCATCAGGAACACGGGTTTTATATGGTTATTGTGGATGATTTCTCTTGTGTGTCTTGGGTCTTTTTGTTAAAGAATAAATCTGAAGCAGGAAATATTATCATAAATTTCATCAGTGAAGTTCGTAATGTTTTTTTTGCATCTGTAAAGATTGTGAGAAGTGATAATGCCTTGGAATTTTGCACTCATACTCTCTCCAACTACTTTTCAGCACAAAAGATTGTCCTCCAAACAATCTGTGCCTATACTTCCCAACAAAATGGGGTTGCAGAAAGGAAACATCGTCATTTACTTGAAGTCACCAGGTCGCTTCTCATACAGAGTCATGCCCCTCATTCTTTCTGGGACGATGTTGTTCTTACGGCGTGTTATCTCATTAATCGCATGACGTCGTCTGTTTTAGGTGAGAAGATTCCTTTCTCTTGTCTTTCCTGAAAGAGAATTATTCTCCCTCACTCCACGTGTGTTTGGCTCGGTGGCCTTTGTACACCAGTTGTCTCCAGGTATTGACAAGCTCTCTCCTAGGGTTGTCAAGTGTGTTTTCAACGGGTACTCCAGAACACAAAAGGGGTACAAGTGTTATGATCCATTGCGCAAGAAATATTTTGTTAGTGTTGATGTTACCTTCTTCGAGTCCGTTATGTACTTCTCTTCTACAGGTGATCAGTTAATATCTTCAAACACTGATGAAGCCATATATATGTCACCACCATCACCACCTCCACCACTACCTACATGTCCTACACTACCTACATCTCCTGTTACTGTTCATGTTCCCCCATTGCCACTCCACTATACCGGTCGGCCTGCTTCTGCTCATGGTCACCGCTCATCATCTAGCTCGCCTGAGGTACGTTCTGAGAACATAATCAATATTGAGGGATCTAACGATTTACCTGAACAGGATGTGTTACAGAGGCCAGATGAGGATACAGGTGACTTGGATCTTCATATTGCACTTCAGAAACAGAAACGTAGTTGAGCGTCATATCCTATAGCATCTATTGTTTCCTTTGATCACTTGTCGGGAGAATTCAAGAGTTTTGTCATTGCACTATCAGCGGTGGATATTCCACAGAATTACCAGGATGCATTGAAGGATAGTAGATGGCGTTTAGCTATGGAAGGAGAGATGGTTGTTCTTCATCAAGAGGTACCTGGAGCCTTGTCCCTGCGCCCACTGATGTGTCTACAGTGAGTTGCAAGTGGGTCTTTACAGTTAAGCAGAATGCATATGGCAGCATTGACAGATACAAGGCACGCCTAGTTGCTTATGGATTTACACAGACATATGGGGTGGATTATCTTGATACATTCTCACTGGTTGCTCGCCATTCCACCCTATGGATCCTTCTTTCTGTTGCGGTTACTCGTGATTGGCTATTGTTCCAATTAGATGTTAAGAATGCATTTTTATATGGTGACTTGCAGGAGGAAGTCTACATGCAACAACCACATGGTTTTGCTGTTGAGGGGGAATGTTCTAAGGTGTGTAGACTTCATAAGGTCATCTATGGCCTTAAGCAGAGCCCCAGAGCTTGGTTAGCTCTCAGACCTGTTTGAAAAACAGAGGTACAGACGTTCCAATGCAGATCATTCCCTGTTCATACAGAAGACATCCAGAGGTATGATTGCTATTATGGTGTATGTAGATGATATCTTGATCACATGTGATAATGGACAAGGAATTCAGAAGGAGAAAGAAATGTTGGGTCGTGAATTTGTCACCAAGGATCTTGGGACTGGAGTTCGCCAGAAATCCTCATGGACTGGTAGTGACCCAGAGGAAATATGTCACCGACTTGTTGAGTGAAACAAGAATGCTTGGATGTCGACCGGCCACTACACCTATGGATCCTAGCATGAAATTATATGATGACGACATTGATGAGGTGGATAAGAGAAGATATAGAGAACTATGGGCAAACTCCTTTATGTTACTATTACAAGACCCGATATCTCTTTTGTTGTTAGTCGGGTGAGCCAGTTTATGTAGAACCACGTCAGGTACATATGGATGCTATACATATGATGATACTCATGGAAGGCCGTATCGATATCGATATTGTATCGATATCATATCGATACGATATTTCGACAGGTACATATGGATGTTATACATATGATACTCATGGAAGGCCGTATCGATATCATATCAATACGATATTTCGACGATATATCGTCGAAATATCGCCCATATTGACGAGCTTTTGTGAAGAAAATGCCTGGAAATCGGGATATATCGCCATATCGGTGCCCATATAGGTCCCATGTCGATATCGATATATCGGCGATATATCGCGATATTTCCTTCCATGGTGATACTCAGGCATCTTAAACCATCTCCAGGTCTGGTCTGTTATTCAAGAAAGACAAGGAGATCACTATTTCAGCATGTGCAGATGCAGATTACGCAGGATGCCTCAAGGATAGGAAGTCCACCACTGGATTTGTTGTGTATGGTGGAAACTCTCTCGTCTCATGGAGAAGTAAGAAGCAAAAAGTTGTAGCCAGATCCAGTGCTGAGTCTGAATATAGGGCTATGGCCCAGGTTAGTACCGAAAAAATGTGGGTGAAAACTGTTCTTACAGATCTATGTATAGAAGTCCCACTTCCTACGGCCTTGGAATGTGACAATCAAGTTGCTATATTCATCGCTAATAACCCAGCGTTTCATGAACGAACCAAGCACATTGAGGTTGATTGTCACTTTATACGAGATATGATTCTGAAGAGTTTTATATCTACATCTGATATTAGCTCAGGGGACCAAACTGTAGATATCTTTACCAAGGCATTACTTAGAGGGTCATTTCAGAAGTGCTCGTCCAAGCTGAGCATGATAGACATCTATGCTCCATCTTGAGGGGGGTGTAGAGATATATGTTATGTTATTCTGTACTATTTCATATTTTTCCTTTTCTTCTGGACTCTTGATGTAATTTACCCATAGGCTATTCTTCTATATAAGAGAGCCTAGGGCATATGGAATAAACAAGTCTCTTAATTTTTCCCAACACATATATTTGTTAGCGAAAAAAGACGTCATAATCTTATTCGATCTATAGTAGTGAATGGTAGGAGAGTTGAGGTGATAGGGAGATGGGCAATCGCGGATCACCTCAATGATTGCCCGCATCACTTTGCTCACATAGCACGGAGGTGAGCTGGCTCAGGGGCGATGCTTCTCTCTCAACAGCATGCAAACAGTTTGGTGATTAGCTATATAATGGAGGAGGTGAAAGTTGTAGTCTAGAGTCTTGATGCTGACAATGCACTAGGGCCCGATGGCTTCCCTGCTTTCTTCTTTAGTGAGTTTTAGTCTTTAGTAGGTAGGGAAGTTGTGTTCGTTGAAGAGTTTGCTAGAGGTAGGCCATTATCTTCCTCCTACCAACGAAGGAGGTGTTTGAGAGGGTTGAGGATTCCTGCCTTATTGCTATTTCTAATGTTGTATACTTGGTGGTTTCTAAGGTTTTAGTGAACATGCTTAACAGAGTTATGGATTATATTATCTCGCCTCTCCAGTCAAGGTTTGTATCTGGTAGGAAGATCAGTGATAGCTTGGCAATGGCCAGAGAGATAATTGTTGATTAGCGAAGGCATCACGTGAAAGGCATTCTTTGGAAAGTATACTTTTCCAAAGCCTATGATACAGTCGACTGGTGATTTCTTTGGGCGACATTCTCAAAGTAGGGGTTCCCAGAAATTTGGATATCATGGATGAAGCGTAGTGTGACCATGGTGTCATACTCGATACTGGTAAAAGTTGGACTTGGGGATGAGTTCTTCCAACCGTGACAGGGTGTGAGACAGGGCTACCCCATAGCTCCTATGTTATTTTTGTTATCGCCGCCAATGCCTTATCTTGTATGGTTAACCAGGCAGTGCATCACGGTGTCACTACAGGCTTTTCACCTGATGATGTTTGTATCCCTCTTCTACAGCATGCAGATGACAGAATCTTTTTCATTGAAGGAGGTGAAGACGAAGCTATAGGGATGGCAACTACGCTCGAGATTTTTGAGGAGTTTTCAAGGATAGTTGTCAACTATAGTAAATCCATCGCCATCACATTTAATATGTCAAAAGTGGAGGCACAAGCATGTAGTGTAGAAATGGGTACGGAAGGTCTTTGCCAATCCGTTACCAAGGGTTGGGCATTGGGCTGGGCCGGCCCGACCCGGCCCAAAACCCGACCCGTATAACCCGACCCAAACCCGAACTCGAAATTTAATGGGCGGGCCGTGGGCCCTAAAATGAGCCCATATTGATTATCAGGCCGGGTTTGGGCCAGAGAAGGCCCGAACCCGTTAGCCCGATAGCCCGACCTATTCTAAAGCAAGTATATTCATGTCTAGTACGGTATAATTATATCAATTATATTCATGTTCATTCCAAATACCATGTTCTAACTTTAGTATCCTTATTCGAGTGTAGAATAAATGCTTAGACACATTAATAATCATATCCATTAGTAGAATGAGGATATTATTACATTAATATACAATATTATTACATTAATATGCAAGAATGGAATCTGTGTCCTCAAGTGTTACAGCATGTGCAACTGTAAGTAACCAATCTGTATTGGGTCATAGTGTCCGCATCTACAATAGAATATGTAATGGTGAATTGAATGGTGGTTTAGGTCGCCATATTTTTACCACATTTGTATTTCCAACATACAACTAATGTTAAAATCACAAATTAGTTAGCATGCTTTATAGTTTTAAACATGCACACATGCATAAGAAACAACCACACAAATGCAAAAAGAATGGAAGACATGATATTGGTATACATAGGTGTTAAATTGGGCCAGCCCGACCCGAACCCGACCCATTTTGTTTGGGCCGCGTTTGGACTTGAGCCTAATTTTTGAAAATAAAATGGGCCTAGGCCCGACCCGTTAGCCCATATTCTAAAATGGGCTTGGGCCGGGCCAAGGCGAACCCGGTCCGAGCCCGGCCCATGCCCAACCCTACCGTTACCCAAGTTTACCTTTGATAGTGGTAGGCTTAAAATGTCTGATTGGCTTCCTATAGTTGAGAAGTTGGAGAGAAAGCCGACAAGCTAGAAGGCAGCCATCTGATCACGAAATGGACGCTTGGGGCTTATAAAGGTCGTTCTTTCAGCAATTCATGTGTTTTGTATGTCCTCATGCCTCCCATGACATGGGATTCATCGTCAGTTGGAGATAATCATACATAGATTTTTTGGAGCAAGTCAAGCAAAGATGTTTCAGGAGTTCATCTTCCAGATTGGGAAACGAGTTATGCTACCAAAGCCAGTATGTGGCCTCGCGATCTCCCACCTAGAGATAATGAATGAAACTCTTCTTATGAAGTGGGTTAACATTATTTGGGGCAGAGACGAAGACCTTTGCTCCAGACTTATTCATCATATATACGGCATCCAGGAGTCATGCAACATTTTCGCCCTTCCTTCGTTCTTTCCATCAGCCTTTAAGAAAGGAATTAGATCAGTAGCACCAAAGCTCCTCGAATTCTTTAGCCCAGTTCATGGCAATGGTTCATCCTTCAGTTTCTGGTCAGATAACTGGATCGGTAGTGGCATGTTGGCTATACATTTCCCGCATCTCTTTGCTCCAGCAGTGGATCAAGAAGTAGGGGTCAAAGATTGTTGTCTGATGGGAGTTGGATGCCCTCATTCCATACAGATTTTTTGGATCAACATTTAGAGGACCACCTCCGTCTTCTGGACTCCCTGAGTGACGTAAACGGACCGACCGATAGTAGAGATAACTGGATCTGGAAAGACAAAATGTTCTCAGTGAAACGTGCTTACAGAGCAATGGACAAACCTTCTCCTCCTGTAATGGACTCTCTGATTCAAGATTGCAATTTAATCTGGAGCCTAAAGCTTCCAAGCAAAATTAGCATTTTGCTATGGCTATTAAGATGAAAGAGCATCATGGCAAGAGACCGTTATGTAAGGCTCTTTGCAAGTGTATCAAATTTGTGCCCCCTATGTGATGTAGAAATTGAGACGATGGAACATCTCTTTTTCAACTTCGTATTGTCATCCACTGTTTGGCCTAAGCTTGGTTTAGATTGGGTAAATTTGCAGAACTCGGAATCTTTTGGAGAATCTCTACATTTAGCAAAGCAAATACCCAGACATGAGCTCCTTCCACTAGCGATTCTTTGGGCATTGTAGCGATCTAGGAATAATGTTGTGTCTAGCTCTAATGGGTAATGTAACTTCACATGCCATGACTCTCCTCGAGTCATGGCTTCTGTAAGCTGTCTGAAACGTCCTCTTTAGTATAATTGGGTTAGACACCCGAGTCTGTTTCCCCTTCTTTGGATTTGAAAAAAAAACTAACATAAGTAAAACAAATTTTAAATAAAATTATTAGTAACACAAGCTTCAAAACCATGAGTAAAACATCTACCACTTGAACAAGCATTATAAACATAAGCTTAAGTTATTCACATAACTAGTAATGACATACCTAATGATATAGCGATTGCATTTATAGATTATATACACTAACATAGCATATGTTATAAAAACCACTAAAGAACAAATATAACTTATAGTTATAGATATCATGTATATGGAGTCAAGATAAATAGTAATTAGATGAACAAGCTAACATATAAGCAAGAGAGGAATGTACTCCGAGGGAAATAATTGATATATTTTAAAACTAAAAACTAATTATACAAGAGATTTCAAATCAACTTACAGATAAAGCTCATAATAGCACACCAAAACTAACATATAAAAATCAGTGGCAGGATAATCTTAACAAAAATGAGAGAAGAACAAGTAGAAACCCACATGACCCTAAGCAAAACTGAGGTGGCACCTCATGGGCACCTCACTGCATCAGATTTTTTAGGCATACGCCTCACCCAAGTTGACTAAGGCGATAGTCTCGAGGTGTTTTTTTTGTGGAAGACCGCCTTGACGGGTACACCTCAGTGCCTCAATGTGCCTTTTTAAAAACCATGGCTGGCATTTCACCAGCATGGGGAAACGGCATGCCATCGATGGTTCACTCAAATCAGCAAAAACTGGAGAAAATGTGCATGAATTATGTGTTTTTTTAATTAGAATTCTATTGTATTTTTAGAAATAAATAAGATAGGAATATACACTTATTTCCTAAAATATAGGTCTAGATACAATATTTATATGGTTTTGGCATTTACATTGTACCAGTTGATGGCTTGATAGGCTGATATACGGAATGTTTAAGGCATGCAAATAAAAATTAGAAGTATTCATGAATAGAGAAGTTAAAATAACAATTCAACTACAATTCATAAATCACAAGGTATGAAAAAATAAAAATAACTCATATACCAAGTAATCAAGAGTGGGAAGAATTGGAAGAACCAAGAAGAGTGTGGTAGATTTGTTTGTTATGTTTGCTCTCTCCTCTCATGATTTTCATCAGGTCCATATTCTACTTAATTTCCTCATGCCATATAGATATGCATAGCCTTGTAGTTCATGAGATACTACGCATACAATGTGCAATGAAACCAATACGAGGATAGTTTTTCCTAGAGGAGGTATAATCGTGAGGAGGTTGACGCAAGGAAGAATTAGCTTTAGAACCACGCGATGCAATTGATGGACTAGGAGGAGAGAGCATCTATATAGGTTGAGCTAGAGAAACAACGAGGTAAAAAAACTGGAAGTATCCCATATCCCACACCACGTTGTGATTATGACACGAAATTACCATAGCTACTATCCTACCAATATTATAAACAGGAAGAGGGAAGAAACAGTACAATTCAATTAGTGATTGCTCACGGGGATCCAAAATTATATGATTCATATGATTTACCACCACCATTGCAGCTTAATGTAGCCTCAAAACCTCCAGGTCTTCACGTAGCCTCATTGAATCCACCACCCAACGTCCCGTCTTCTACAACTCACATGGAACCAACTGAAGATATCATATCTTCCATCACTTTGTCCTCCCAGTGATGTTGTGGCTATGGTTATGATGCGTACGGATATGGAAAAATATGGATGATCATCTACAGTATCAAAACCTCATGTAGGACTGTAAATATAGTTGTCATGTATGTAGGTGTGTCGTCTTATACATTCTTGTCAGGCATGTAGCCCTTGGTCATATATGTCCCCATCCATTAGTATGTTCTTCACTAGAATCTACTATTTCATCAGAAGTCTCATGAACTACGTCAAGATCATCCTCGTCGTCGTCATCTCCAGTTGATATTGTTTTGATCTGAATAAAGTCGAGCCCTCGTCAACCACACCATCTTCCAAGCCTCCAGGATTTTTCTCGAAGCTTAGGAACTTTCTCACCAATCTTGGAGAGCAGCAAGTCAGTGACCCTTTCCTCCATATTATATATACATATACATACACACACAAAGATATATATATATATATATAATATTGAACTTTGAATGAACCGAACCTGAGTGAACTTATGATTTTGATGTTTGGTTCGTTTATTTAATTGAGCCTAAACTTGTGTTCAGGTTCAATTTGTTTATTGTCAAACTGAATCTAAATCGAACTTTTAGCTAGCCGAATTTGAGCGAATATAGAAATTGAGAATTTTCTAACAGCCCTAGTCACCACCTCCACGATGTTCTTTGGTCTGACCTCCTTGATGACCTCTTCAACCAAGAGCATGTATATGTACTTGTGATCATTCGTATGTAGAGATGCATCCACAGAATTGAGAAACATCATCTTCCGATCAGAATATACAAGGAAGCTCATTTGCTTCCTTGTAAAAACCATCCACTCATTGGACATGAGGGCCACCTCATACTCCATCAATTGCTTTTTCAACTCGACAATGTATTTATAATCTACTCCTTCTCCATGCGGAGATATTTATTAATGATCTCATAGGGGTTGAAGATTTCTCTTACCGTCGTGTAGCCATAATCTCGTCAAAAGAATGATCCTCGTGCCACATTTATCGAAATGCTCTCTCCAACGAACTTGCTAATCGAAAAAAAACGATGATGCCATCAACTCCTGGCGCACCGCCAGCATTCATATTCCAGACAGCGGATTTAACCTCCTCCATCATAAAATGAACTAGATGGTTCGCATGTTAGACAGATAGATGCATCGTCCCTAAGCTAGCCACCTCCATGGTCGAGCATCAACTCTTCGATCATTAAAATGCTCCGCAATTGACGACCCCATATCTTAGTCATTCTTGACCCTTCTACCAATCACCACAATGCATACTAGACACCCTATGGAAATACTAGGAGTTTGTATCACCTTCTTTAAGTCATGTTTGTCGAGACTCTGCTTCCATTCAACAACACGTTTTTATCTTCAATCATGATTACCTTTTGAGATGACGCACTCTCTCTTAGTTCATCCGCAACAACTCTTTATCATCTTCTACTTGTCAAGTCTACACGCCTCTACTGCTACCTCCACCCAACGTGTTATTCTAGTCTCTCTAACCTCCTTAAACACATAGTGTCTCGTTCGCAGTGAACCCAACGTCTGCACTATACACGCGGCAACGGACCTCGAACACTTCATAGAGGTCCGATGGTATTGGACCAGGTTTTTGATGTTCTCCTCTTAGACCAAATCATGCTCAAACCTGGAGAAACCCCACTGTGTTGAATCATCTCTAGAGTCCCAAACCAAAGGAGATGTTGCTGTCCAAGGGAATAAGTATATGAGCTCCGATGATGTAAGAAACCGGTCCATCCGAGAGTGGGAACCAGAGTTCCTCCAAGTAAACATTGTATCTGACGCAACAATCACCTCAAGTTGCAGATCATCAATCAGCTCGACGAAGTCGACAGAACCGAATCCTAACCTCTACGAAGACGAGGGCGATCTAAAGAGAGTAGAGGTACATCAAAATCACCCTCTATGGCTATGAGCCAAGTCTCAAGATAAAGTCTTCTCACGTCACAAAGCTTCGTCCAGAGCTCCATTCTTTGCACTGGTAAACAAGGTCTGCAACCACATGAAATAACCAAATGTGGATCGGATCTTAGGTTTTCTAAAAGAAAAGTTTGAACATGTATGCCCATAAGCTTCGAGATAAACAAAAACTGAGAAACCTTCCAAGCAATGGCAGTTCCCATGCACATCCATTAGCATTAATCATTATGAAATCCGATAAAAAGCCAACCCCAAAAAGTTCCACAGAAAATTCGAAAAAGTAGCAAGTTTTGTTTCTTGCAACAAAACAATAACACTCCCCCGGTCCCTCAAAATTGCATCGATAGAACTCCATTTCTCTTGGTTACCCATACCTCTCACATCACAGGTAAAAACATTCATTCAAGACCCTGATTCACCCCTAGGTTGAAACCACACATGCTACATGAGTCACAAGAGCCTTATGTGCAGAAATAATCAAATTCCATGTCACAAAAGCAACATATTGCTTTCTATTTCTATATATTTCCATTTTTTTGCAATTACCCCTCCCCAAAGCAGAAGAGGTGGATGAGGAGGCATGTACATCGCAATCAATCGGGTCTTAATGTAGTGCAAGCTTCGGGGATGAGCCTCAGTTCGCGGATAATCTCTAGTTCACAGGTCGCTTGGTCAAGGTTTCTCACCAAAGGAAGGCCTTCAAGTGGCATAGGAGCTTCTTGAAAAGGGACCGCGACAGGGGGGTCGGGAGTCTGATAATTTGCTAATTCGCTACTCTAAAGTGGTCAAATTGTAGTATGAGCAAATAACAAGTTATTCATGACTACACTTAAAATGTATTGGTGGAGAGAGCGTGACTTTAATTTATAACGGCCAAGTCCATGATCGAACATAGATATACGTACGATTAAGTTATCTAACCTAGGTTAAATATCTATTTTATTAAACTCAATGAATTTACAATCAAGGTGCAAATGCATGCAATATTTATCTTTTTTAAATGATGAATATAATGCAAAGAATGATTGCTACGCAATGTGAGACAAAAACAAATGAAACACGCAAAAGAGATCCTGAATCAAATGCACAAATATATTAAATTGGTCTACAACAATTAGTTCTACGATTAATGCACAATGAAGATTCTAAATCGGAGATTACTCAAGATTAAATAGCACATCTATGTCCTTAGTCACATGAGTGCATATTCTTATTTTAATGAGAGATTTGTTAGAAGAAAAGAGTCTTTGTTATGATAATAAGAAAACCCTAAGCTCTCTTATATAGGGAGAGGCCGTAGGGGTAAATTACATGGATGTCTAAATGGAAGAGATAAATAGAAACAGGGTACATAAACATATAATAATAATAGAAACTAACTATCTCTACACTCCCCCTCAAGGTGGAGCATAGATGTCGATCATGCTCAGCTTGGATGAACATCTCTGGAAAGGTCCTCTGAGCAATGGCTTGGTGAATACATCGGCAGTCTGATCCCCTGAGCTAACATGGGCCGTGGATATCAATCCTCTCTGGATTAGGTCCCTGGTGTAATGGCAGTCAACTTCAATATGCTTGGTCCTCTCATGGAAGGCAGGATTGTTGGCAATGAACAACGCTGCCTGATTGTCACACTGAAGCTTCATAGGTAGAGATACGGCTACATGTAGATCTTCTAATACTGAGCGAACCCACATCATTTCCGTACTGGCTTGAGCCATGGCCCTATACTCGGATTCAGCACTGGACCTGGCCACAACAGTTTGTTTCTTGCTTTTCCAAGAAACCAAGGAGCCGCCAACAAACACTGCAAACCCTGAGGTTGATTTTCGGTCCTTAGGACATCCTGCATAATCTGCATCTGCACATGCTGAGACAGATAAGTCCGTGCCCTTTCTAAATAGCAGCCATGAACCTGGAGAAGTCTTTAGATACCTCAGTATCATGTGTATAGCATCCATGTGAACCTGTCTTGGCTGCTCCATAAACTGACTCACCCTGCTAACTGCAAACTGAATGTCTGGGCGAGTTATGGTGATGTAGAGGAGTTTTCCCACCATCTCTCTATATCTCCTCTTATCCACTTCATCAGTATCGTCATCATATATCTTCATGCTGGGATCCATGGGGATGCTAGATGGTTTGCACCCATCCATACCAGTCTCAACCAGGAAGTCAGTAATGTACTTCCGTTGTGTCATCACCAGACCATGTGCATTCCTTGCAAATTCCAACCCCAGAAAATATCTTAGGGTTCCAAGATCCTTTGTAACAAACTGACGACCTAGGAATGCCTTTGCCCTTGCTATGCCCTGAGTATCATCTCATGTAACAAGAATATCATCCACATAGACCATTATGACAACCGTACCTGCCGAGGACTTCTGGACAAATAACGAATGGTCAGCATTGGACCTCTTAAATCCCTGGTGCTCAATTAGGTTGGACAGTTTCTGGAACCACGCTCGTGGACTCTGTTTAAGTCCATATATCGCCTTGTGAAGTCTACATACCATATGCTTCTCCCCCTCAGCAGTAAACCCGGGTGGCTGCTGCATGTAGACTTCCTCCTGTAAGTCCCCGTACAGAAAGGCATTCTTGACGTCTAGCTGATAAATGCTCCAGTCACGAACCACTGCAACAGACAGGAGGATACGGAGAGTCGAGTGTCTCGCAACTGGAGAGAATGTATCCATGTAATCAACGCCATATGTCTGTGTAAATCCTCGGGCAACCAAGCGTGCTTTGTACCTATCCAATGTGCCATCCGCATGATATTTGGCTGTGAAGACCCATTTGCAGCTGACAACTGATGCATCAGGTGGTGCAGGGACCAAAGACCATGTGCCACGGGACTGCAGGGCCCCCATTTCTTCTTCCATAGCTCGTCTCCAGCATTCACTCTTCAAGGCTTCCTGGTATGTCCGTAGTATGTCCACAGAAGACAAAGCTGTGGCAAACTGCTGGAAATCACCTGTGAGTCGGTGAAAGGAAACCTGGGAAGCAAGTGGATAGGATGCACACTGTCGTCTCGGTTTCCGAATAGCAATCAGAACATCCAGATCACCATCTGTGTCCACTTGTAAGGAGTCATCCTGCATATGTACCGAACCTGACCCGTCATTAGTAACATGATCTGAACATACCTGAGGCTTAGTGATTGGCTGAGCTGTCGTCTGAGCAGGACCTGACCGACGCGTATAGTGGTTAGGAAATGGTGAAACGATTCGCCGTGGACCGAGTGGAGGTGGAGGTGGTGGTGGAGGTGGAGGTGGTGGTGGTGGTGCTGGCATAGGAATGGACACAGGAGATGAGTCAGGTAAAAGACAAGTAGGTGGTGGTGGAACCAAAATATCATCAGCGGTGGTGGATGGTACCATTCTGTCTCCAGTTGGCGAGAAGTACATGACCGACTCGAAGAAAGTGACATCCGCACTAACAAAGTACCTGTTGGTAGTAGGATCATAACACCGGTATCCCTTCTGTGTTCTGGAATACCCAACAAAGACACACTTGACTGCTCTTGGAGAGAGCTTGTCAAGTCCAGGAGAAAGACGATGGACAAAAGCCACAGCACCAAAAACACGAGGTGGTAGTGAGAATAGCTCCTTGTAAGGAAAAATAAGAGAAATGGGGATCTTCTCTCCAAGGACAGAGGATGGCATTCTATTGACCAGATAGCATGCAGTAAGGACAGCATCCCCCAGAAAGAAATAGGAGCACAACTTTGAATCAATAAGGTACGAGTGATATCCAAGAGATGGCGATGCTTTCTTTCCGCCACCCCATTTTGTTGGGATGTATATGCGCAGGTGGTTTGATGAATAATACCCTTCGATGACAGAAATTGAGAAAGAGAACGTGTACAAAATTCCAGGGCATTATCAGTCCGAACATATTTTACTGAAGACGAAAAAACATTCTGCACTTCATTAATCAAATTTTTAATAATATCTCCTGCTTCAGACTTATTCTTCAGAAGAAAAACCCAAGAGACACGGGAAAAATCATCTACTACCACAAGATAGAACATGTGCCCCTGATGATCGGGCACACGACTCGGACCCCATATATCTATATGCAACAACTCAAAAGGGGAGCTACTGCTCCGACTCTGACGACCTGGAAAGCTCGACCTGTGATGCTTTCCTAACTGACATGTTTCACAACGAAACGACGAACGTGGAGAGATCTGGGGCAGAAGATGGCGCATTTTCTGGAGCGGAAGGTGACCAAAACGAAGATGCCAAATGTATGGTGAAACTGGTCCAGCAGAGTGAGTGGAGATGCCAGCATAGGAATCCCGGACCAGCCGATATAGACCGTTCTGCTCAGAGCCACAGCCAATCACCTTGCCCGTGAGTATGTCCTGAAAAATGAGAGAAGACGGGTCAAATATAGCACGACAATTCAAGTCCTTTGTAATCTGACTAATAGATTATAAATTCAGCGAGAACTCAGGGGCATATAAAACATTCTGTAGCTGCATAGTGGAGGATAAGAAAACCTCCCCCTGGCCAACAAGGGGTGAGTAGGAACCATCTGCTATCTGTACTGAGCGACCTGGAGGAATAGCCCTGTAGGCATGTAGTCTTCCTCTATCTCGACACAGATGATGTGTAGCTCCGGAATCTATAACCCAGTCAGATATATCATGTGAAGGTATGAAGGCTGAAGATCTACCTGAGGAACTGGCTGCAGCAGATGAACTGGCTGAGGCTGTGGCAGCAATATCTGACGAGCCACCAGATGAATCACCAGAAGACTGTGGCATAATATCACGAAGACGAGCCACGAGTTCGTCAAATCTATGATCTGCAGTAGACGGTAATGGAGACTGTGAGTGCTCTACAACCCGTGCCGATGCTGGGAACCCATGCTTTGAGTAGCATGTCTCCTCCGAGTGTCCAGATCTGTGACAATATGAGCATGTCTGACTGACTCAACCGCCTCTTCCATGAGAGCCACGGCCACGGCCACGACCACGCCAAGAAGGTGGTCCACCTCTCCCACGCGAAGCTGCCATCGCAGATGGGGGTGGAGTAGATGAGCTGGAGGAAACTGGGATACGACTGAGCCTCCTGTAGACATCCTCCACCGGAGGAATAACTGCATCTGCTAAGATCTGTGACCGTGCAGCATCATACTCAGGATCGAGAGCAGCAAGTAGAACACCCACCATGGTGGCGTTCCGGAACGTCTTCTGCTGCTCTGGAGTAGCAGTCAGAGGAATGGTACTGTATAGCTTCTCGAACATCCCTCTTAGGGATGTGTATAAAGAATGAAGAGGTCTGCCGGCTTGCTTCATCGTAAAGATGTCATGCTGAAGCTGCAACATCTTTGTCTCATTTCGCACCTGCGAATACGTAGTAGCAAGAATGTCCCACATTGCCTTAGCAGTGGGCTGATGGAGAACATCATTTGCTATCTCCATCGTCAGCGTGCCGGACAACCATACTTTTGCATAAGCATCATCGGCCTCCCATGAGGCATAGATCCCTGTCTTCTCCGCAGGCTCATCTTCGGTAAGAATGTGTTTCTTACCGTTTGATTTCATGAGGCTCATGAACTGCATGGCCCATAACTCATAGTTAGACCCGTCCATCTTCACTATTGGCGCCGGACCTTTGAATGCGCCGATGGAGGGCGAATCGACTTTCGATTCTGACATACTGCTGCTTGAAGAAGACGAAGGGATAATAGACATTGTGATGAATGTCTACACCAACTGCATTGGATTTGAGTACGTGTGTAGACTTTTACGTACTCAAATCCATAAACCGGAGCGCTTCTGGACTGCTGGAGATTATGGAAGCCCTACGGCGACAGAGAGCGGTGCCGCTGGAGCGGCTAGGGCCGCAGGGGCGGCTGGAGGATGCCGCTGGAACGGCTAGGGGCCGCAGGGGGCGGCTGGAGGGTGTCGTTGGGACGGCTGGAGAGCGCAGACGGCGCCGCTAGGGGTCCGGGAGGTCCCGCTAGGGCGGCGGGACCGCTGGAGTGTGCGGCTGGAGCGGCGGGAGGGAAGCCGCTGGCGTGGCGGGGCGGCTGGGAGCCGCTGGATGCTGTAGCGGTAGCAGAGGGGGCCGCTCGGAGGGGCAGCGGCTAGACGAGAGTAGGGGAGGGGCGGCGGGCGGGTGGGGAAGGGAAGGGAGGAGAGCCCTAAGGCGGCTTTGATACCATGTTAGAAGAAAAGAGTCTTTGTTATGATAATAAGAAAACCCTAGGCTCTCTTATATAGGGAGAGGCCGTAGGGGTAAATTACATGGATGTCTAAATGGAAGAGATAAATAGAAACAGGGTACATAAACATATAATAATAATAGAAACTAACTATCTCTACAAGATTTAATAATTTAAAGTAATTCAAAATTCATCTTAATAGGAATTATATTACATAGGAATTAATTTGCCTATTTTGACATGAAGAATGAAGCTAGAATAATTTAATAGAGGGGTTGACAAAAAAGAAGAAAGAACAGGCCATCGATGGCCACCATAAGGGGAATAAGAGAACACGTGGAGATACGGGAGTTAATCGGCAAAGAGCCGCCAGAGAGGGAGTTGTTGCATATGAAGGGGAGCAGGTGGAGGTTGACGATGATGGAGAGTCATCTGATCGTTTGATCACAAAGTTAAGATTGAGGCGGGTGTTGACTAGATTGGATCATCTGATCTATCTGATCAGAAGTTCCAGTCTCCAGAAAGAAACAGAGATGGGAAATGGATGGTTGTCGCCCGATCACATGATCAGACGGCTAAGATGGATGGCAGAACGGATTAAAGAGTCAGGTTGTGTGGTGTTCCCAGATGCGGCCACGTGGCCCAATAAGAAAATTCAATTGTAGAAATTGAAAGAAAAAACAATAATAGATAGTAAATAAAGTCAAAATAAAAAACGTTCAACATGTATCTTAAAGACCTACAGCTTTCATACAGAACGCAAAACCAAAATACATCATGTGCACATAATAATATTTATGCAGATATTTTCTAATTTTTCCTTATTTTTTTGGTATTTTCAATAAGATTATATTTGGGATTTTTATTAAATAACAGAAAACACATAAAAATATAGGAACACATAATGGAATATATATACAAGATGAATTGGTCTTTTATTTATTTAGAGTAATTAGCATTATTTATATGCATAGTATATATTGTTAATTTAATTCAATAAATGGGTTTATTTGTTGATTTAATTTAGGTAAATGATTAAGATCTCAATAATAAGATGATGAATCTAGGATTCATCACAGTCCCATCTTGAATGCCATTTGAACTAGGATTTGGATCTTCCAAGAAAGCAACAGGTTTTGGCGGCAAGGATGAAGCAAGCTCGAGCTCAGACACAGTAAGAGTGGAACCTGGCAAAATAAAACTATCGAGTTGGGTATCAGCATGCTTCTCAGATCTAGTGACATTAGCATCATCAAGTCGACTAGTCGGATGCTCCAATAACGAGCCAAGGAAAGGCGGATTCACGGAATCCCAACTATGGGGTCCAATGACACCAAAATAAGTCCAAGTAAAACCCTAAGGTTCACCATCGTGACTGCGAAGGAAACTTTCCGAGCTCTCGATTCACCGGCGCAAGGTAAGGAACACTTTCCAAGCTTTTCTCATTTTCAAATTTGAAATTGACCATTCCATGATTTTCTCCCTTAAGGATTGTACTTCCATATTTGCTTGCGCAAAACCTGTCACCGAAACAATTGTTCCCTCTGCCAAAGCATGCTCCGCCAATGAGACAACCAACACCGAGCTTGCAACCTTAACTCCCTAAACAAGCACCAAACAACAGCGGTGGAGGAATCACCTAGACTAGCAAACGGTAGCAAGCTTGATCCACCTTCAATGAGCAGTATGACTTTGAGGTTAGGGTTTTCAGAACTTCCACGACAACGATGGTGAACTTTGGATTAGATCCAAGTAGTTGACCATCAGTAAGAACCTTAGAAACGACATCAAAATCCCATACAGTCGATCTCAATGCCTCAATCGTACGAGAGAGGAACGGGACATTGTAGATTCAAACAATCTTCAACGAGGAACGTTGATACTACCTGAAATTAGGGAAGAATTGTTGAGAAGTGAGAAGAGAAGAAATTGGGATACGAGGATAGAGAGGGGCATGCCAAGGTGCGTGGGAAGGAGAAGATGAGGGAGGAGAACTGGATTGGAGGATTTGAGAGGAGAAAGAAATTCAAATGGGAAAGAAGGATAAAGCCAAAGGCTACTCAACATTTACTTCATTTCATGTCCTCCTCAATACATAGAATAGATTTCTTTATATAGGGAAGAGACCCGCCAAAAGAAGCATCCTTTCATCCCAAAATATGCAACTATCCCAAAAGACATATTCAAAGTTTGTGACTTTTGATTTTTTTTTACAAACAAAATAAAATTACAGCAGAACTATAATCAGATATTTTCGAACTGCAACAATTCTCCTCCGCTTTGAAAAACTCCTCCCGGTGAATTGTTTGAAATTTTTGATCACGGTATGTTAGACACATTTTCACATTTATTGGAATATCTTGCCTGCCTAAGGGCTTCAGTGCAGTCTTTAAATATTTGGAACCTTCGTGAGAACTTTAGAACTGCAATGCTTCCATGAGATTCTTTTCTTACATTGGTTTTCATGAAAGTTTGCAAAACATTAGGACCATATGAAAAATGACGAGATGATGGAGTTGTTTGCACATATTTAGAATCAGGATAAAGCCAAAGGCTACTCAACTTTTAGTCTTTTACTTCATTTCATGTCCTCCTCATTACATAGAATAGATTTCTTTATATAGCGAATTGACCCATCAAAAGAAGCAATCTTTCATCACAAAAGATACAAAATCCCAAAAGATGCATTCAAAGTTTTGACTTATAGTTTTTTTACAAACAAAAAATTTGCAATTGAACTAAAATCAGATATTTTCATACTACATCAAACGTAACTCCTCTCCATCAGTAAAGTAAGGCACACACCATTCAATTCCCCCATCCATGCAAGGGGACAGCAACAAACAATTGACTTCCCTAGAAGACAGACCCCTAGTACAACAAGTCTTCAAGTCTAACAAAACCATATCTCCTGAGAAAGAGCCTCCTAAGAGTCATTGGAGAACTGCAAGAATCGAATTGACATCACAAATTATTTCCCCGCATACACCAATCAAAAGGCCATCCTTCCTTGTACCACAAACTACCGAGGCATACGAACGGACTAATGAATGCATCCACGACCCAAGTTTGGGCATCAGTTAGACAACGATAACCGGAGGCGAGTTCCAATGATGCTTATGAGAAAAAAACAACCTGTCGATGGCCAAAACATCGGGGAGGCATTGAGCACTCGACCACCAATCCCCACATATGTAATACCGCTGGCAGCATTTGCGATGGGAAACAAACGCCCAGACCTCCTCTTCCCTCTCCACTTCATGATTGGTAGCCCTCCTCTCCTTCACAGCAACAATTTCAGTAACCCTCACTGACGCCTTTTCTCCATCTCGCACAACCCACCATGGCCATTCTTTCTCCCGCCTCCCTTCAAGCCACAAGAATCCCGAAACCCCCAGATGATGGAGCCTCCTCCATCCAAAATTCATTGATGTGAATACTAATTTCAAAGTATATTTATTACAGTTTTAGGTCTTTCATACGTTGCAAATTTGTCAGACATGTAAGGTTAATATTCAAAATCTGCACTCCTCTTTCATATATCATTACCCATTAAATTTACCCATTAAATCCCTTGAAGCAATGTCATGAGAAACTGTATGCAAGCCCTTTTTCTTAGATCTGTAATTTTTGCCAACTTTAAGATATGCATAATAAAAGCTATATGCTTGTCAAGCATGAAAAGAAGATATTTCTGTTATGATAACTTCTTATCTCAATCTACTCTCAACTACCAGTTCCAAAGATTCAAATCCTTGACTCCTAACATGGGAGCAAAGTTTAAAATTTCTATATAACCACCTATAAACAGAAATGTTTTCTGTTGATAGATAATCCAACAACCAAGTTAATTTCAACCTTCCTAAGATTTAAGTTGTACCGGTGCCTCTAATAGTGAGTTTAATCATTTATGGTATTTCCATCTTGGACCTACTTGGTCATGGACCCAGTATATTGTCAGGACGTGTTCTAAATAAGATGCACGTTTTAATCTACAATTAACACAAGATTTCTAGCAATAAGACTTGCTCAAAAAAAGTAAAGTAGACTTAGACAGAGTGAAGGAAACAGGGAGAGGACGGATAAAAAAATAGTGTTGACACGAGATCAAAGAAAAAACAAGTTTCTAGACTTTTACGTATTAAAGAAAGAGGAAATGGAATTTGTCTATGACTAAAGCTTGTATACATTATTATAGTTTCCAACGTTCCATTTACTAGTTGCATTCTCAGGTAGAAGTTAAAAGAATACCGTGTTCCAAAGAACCACACTCCCCCCCCCCCCCCAAAAAAACCTTCAACCCTTATTTCATGAAATGAGGAAAGGGGTGTCAATGTCATGATTTTCGAAACTCTATAAGTGGCTGGTCATAGCGAGTGAGGGGTCGATAGATGGATTTGTTTCCAGGCTCCGAGGGGTCTGGGACGTACAGGCTAGTTTAGGCAGACAGCAGACGGAGGTAGTCGCTGAGCTAGGAGAAGACCCAACATAGATGTATCCAAATTTAACGGGAAAATCAGTTCTATAGGCACTACAATTTCCCTACCATCACCTCTACTCGCTTTCCATTCCAATAAGTGCTACATCTCCCATTTCATCCCAACGTTGCATGTAAACGACTTGGATCCGCATATTTATTTAACTACTACTAAATCGTGAATCCCAAATGCAACAATCCAAACAAACAAGGAACATTCCCACCACTACTATAGCCACGTCTCCGCACCTACCTACTCAAGAACAAGGTGACCAGTGATCACTCACCCAAGTCACT
Organism: Ottelia alismoides; assembly: GCA_037367405.1. Taxonomy (NCBI): domain Eukaryota; kingdom Viridiplantae; phylum Streptophyta; class Magnoliopsida; order Alismatales; family Hydrocharitaceae; genus Ottelia; species Ottelia alismoides. The sequence continues at coordinate 149,655 of JAZKJV010000370.1, forward strand.
GCACTATTAGTGCTGGATAAAGCCTAATTATCCCGGGATAAGGGGCTTTTTTTACTCGGGATAAGTTCTCTCGGATAAAGTGGTCAAATCACAATTACATCATCTCTTATGTCTCTGTCACTCCTCTTAAATTTGTGTATTTGTCACTCGTACACACACCTCTCACATCGTCTTCTCTGCTACAGTGGTCTGCTCCCAATCGAACGCATGGCTGACAATTCGAAATTCAACAATTCAGCTTCTCCAGTATGTGCGTGTGTTGTGACTTGCAATTTAATTTGCAGAGGCTATGCTTACCTCGGAAGGGGATGCAGCCTCGATAGCAGCTGCAGCGGCAGTGTCGTCGTCTTCGTCAGGCGAGGGGTCGGCAAAGCGGAGCGAGAGGCGGTGAATGCAAAGGGTGCGAGGGTCCCAGAGGTAGAGACGGGAGGAGGAGGCGTTCCACGCCGCCAGGTTCGTGCCCCCGCAGCACAGGGAGCCATCCCTGGGCGTCGGGATGGAGCCGTAGGCCTCGACGTGGCTCTGGAAAACGGGATGCTTCGGGAGAGGGCACCACGAGAGCTCCGATGGGGACCGAGGGGAGGGAGACGTCGGAAAGAGTGGAGCTCGCAGCTCCATCTCTCTCTGTGGGTTCTCCTCTGCGGAGGAGGGTTAGGAAGGAGGGTGGGGGGACGATGGACAAATCACGGTGACTTAGGACATGTTTTCAAACAGCTCCCCAAATTTAAATTAAAAAATATATAAAGAGTATTTAACTTTGAAATGTCTCAAATTTTGAATTTTTATATCAAAGAAATTTACGATAGAAACCGTGACATTTTAAATGCTTATTATTTCGATACTGAGTTTATCAAAGACGATGTTTGTGACTAAGATATGACAAAAAGCTTTATAGATACAGTCTGTGTAGTCTTAAATTTCAATTTATAGTATGGCCGGGTCACAGCCATGCTTTCTCCTTATGGATGTTTTGATCGCAGAGAATACATAGAAGTCATGTCTTGATCGTGGAGAACACACAGAATGGATTTATTGTCGACTTGTAGTTGTGATGAAAATGGTCACGTGGACTAATGAGTATCATCTCTTTTTATTTAGCACATATTCCAGCGTTATATTGTACCATATTATTAATGAGGGGAGCAATCGTTACATCCTCTATCAATTTTTTAAGCTATAAGAAATCTCTTGCTAATTTCGAAATCTATTAACTTTTTTAAAAATAATATTTCGTTATGGTAGATGTTTTTCCGCCACTTGAAGGCCCTATAGCACATAAGATGAAGCTTTGTATGAATTGTAAATAGGATGACTTTGAACGTAAAAAATATAGACATTGGTTTTTGGTGCCTTATTGAGAAACGTAGATGATGTTTTACTTGTTAGTCTTTCTAAAAATGTAGATCATAACTTGATATGTGTTGGATCAAATAATAAATATTTCTTAACAATGAATGTAGAAAATAGGTTGATATTGTTATCTTGGTGATCTCAAATCCTTCACTTATAATTATGTTCATTGTGGTATTTGTCACACCCCCAAATTGGGATAAGGCATCAAACTTATAGTGAGTAGTACTTGACAACTTGGACTTAAGCATTTTGGATGGTTGTCATCGGGTTCAATTGAGTTTGAAACCAAAAAATGGGATAAGGCATCAAACTTATAGTGAGCTCGATACTTAAATTATGGTGGTACACCTTACAATGTACGACTACACTTGAGTCCTTATGATAAAGCCTCTTCATATGAAAAATTACCTTATACGAAGCTGATATGTATTTTGAAATAACATATAATCCTTAATAACTTTAATGTACTATCTGATTTCAAACGTCTTCAAACTTGATTTTAGTTAAGATTCTAAAATTGTGTATTTTTCCTTTGGGAATATATAAATGGTGTGGATTCCACTACTAATAGTAATCGAGGCGTGCATCACCCTTGAGTGAATCCTTAAGAGGTGAATTAAAACATGACTGCAATATGTAGCATACACCCTAATGATGAATAGAATTTTGCGAGATCTTGTGCTCCACACAAGGCGGGAACACAATCGTCGAAGCGACCTCACACGAAACCCTAATTTAATCAACAATTAACCACAATATATACAAAGCAGTGAAAAACGAAATATGTGGTTAAAATTTATTATAACTCTATAATGTATGTGTATAGATTTAAGTATGTAGAGTGTCGAACACAGGGAGTAACTAGATAGATTAGCAATAATGTACGAATTTGTCTTCTTCTTGTCTAAATATTTTGGTGTGGGTTTTTAATTTTTATTTTGTATTGATTTTTAAAATTTTCAAATATTTTTGTGATTTTATATTTATAAATAAAATTATAATAGTACTAATATAAAGAATAATGATATATATATAAGAATAATGATATATAAATAATAAGAGAGAGATAAATAAAAGAAATAAAGAAAATATTTTTGGATTTGTAAAATAGGTCAAATAAAATCAAAATAAAGATATATTTTGGTGTTTTAATTAATTTTGTAAATGTTTTCAGAATTTTTAAAAATAAAAAATGCAACTAATAAGATAAAACGGGCAATTATATACTTGGAAAAAGAAGGCCAATAGGACACTCAAAAAAATATTACTAATAGCTCAAAATGAAGTCCTAAAATTATGCATATATTTTTTCCAAGATAGATAAAATTATGTAAAATAAAATAGACCGTTGTTTTTTATTTTTGACAATATTTTCAATGTTTAGTGATTTTTACAAATTTTGGAGTGTTTTTGAGTTTTGGGATACTAGACCTAATATCACTAAATGCCCTTCGAATATGATATAGAAATAAACGAGTGTAAGCTACAATATTTTTTAGTATTTTTTTGAGATTTAATGAATATATTAAAAATAAAAGATGGCAGGAAGGCTAAAATGATATTTCTGATTTTTTACCATTCAAACAACATGATAAAAATACAACAAAAAATTTAACAATAGAACAATATCTGGGGCACATTATAATATTTTTAGATTTTCAAATAGATTAAAGATGCTTTAGAAATAAAACAATCGTTCAAAATATTTTAGAAATTCTATAGGACACAAATCAGAAGATCTTTAGATGAAATTTGGATTCAAGTTTTACCTAATATATTTCTACAACATATCCAAGAATGAGCAAGTGATATAAGATATTAAAAGAGTATTAACAAAATACGCCAAACAAATACCCTGAATTCAAAAAATCATATTATTAGTTCATACATAAGAATCTTTTGAAATTTGAACACGATGCATATCTTTAAGTCAGCTTTCTAACAAAAAAACCTCATATCAAAGAGTTATAGCCATTACAACACATGGGCATAGATGCGATAGTAAGTACGAAACTGCAATTCAAAATGGAGCAGAAAACTCATGAAATATGCCAAAAATACAAGGGTTTCTTGCAAAACCTCAGCTTATCCATGTGGCATCTCAGGAGGGCATGCAAAAAAATGAAAACTTTGGGGTATTATTTTGCAAAAATACCAATAATATAGTGGATGGTTGATATGGGAGGAGAGGGATGGCATCCAACGGTGGCTGTTATCCACTGCTCCTCCAACCTTCTTCCTCCGAGA